>AWYD02000518.1:0-72099 GCA_000504365.2 Pseudocercospora pini-densiflorae CBS 125139
TGATCTTTATGCAATTCTATAGGCAATCAATCAATGTCTTGTTCTGCTCAGCTTAGTCACAACAGTGGGGCGCTAAATTTAAGCTTTTGCATGGATCTTCGCGCGAATCCTTGCGTTGCTTTGCACAGACGATTTTGACGCTGCTTTTGCCTCAGGACTTTGCACTGCAAACCTCACCTACACCACCGCAAACATATTCTTCCGACCCGCCGCGAGGCTGTCTTCGATGCTGGAACATCCGCGAGACCGCACGTCAACATGGTCTCCTTCGCGGCGCCCGTTGGCGCCATGCCACCTCCTCCAACGCCCATCACCAAGCGGCCGACGATGGGCCTGAAGCGCGACTCTTCATACCTAGATACCGACGACGAGGCAGGACTGTCAGTCACTACGAAAAGGCTGAGATTCAATCCCGATGTGGAGATCAGGGAGTATGGACTTGAGGGCGACAAGTCTGAAGCGCTGGTGAGAGAAGAAGTGCGGTCTGCAATTGACAAGCACCTCGCGACCATAGACCACAGAGACGACACGCCGTATATTAAGCTCCTGGAATTCTTCGGGCGAGATCCTGCCGATGGCGACGCTCCCAGCACCAAGCTGCTAAAGAAGTATATCGACGCAATCAGTGGTCGCATTGCAGTGCTAGGCGAATGCAGCAAGCTGGTCATTGCTATCCTGGATCTATCCTGGCTCGGTCACGATGACGAGTTCGTGGAAATGTACGAAAAGTTCCTGATATTGCTCGGAAGCACATACTCCAAGTTTGTCTCGCCCATTCTGGAGAGACTGGTATCGCATTTTGAACGCTTGCCCGCATCGATGGGCAGGCTACCATACGAGGACCCTGTTCCGCGGTCTGACATGTTTGCAAGACTTCACGCGACCATCGAGCACATATTAGAACGAATACCGATGGCCAGTAAAGTTTTGCTGAGCCAATTTGGGCGCCAATTCCCAGATGATCTCGCGAAGACCAAGAGCTATCTCCAATACCAAAGACACATCTTGGACATCGCCAGCTACAGCTCAGAGGTACTTCAGGGTGGAGTCATTGAGCTGATAGTACGGCGTTTAGTCAACATCGACGTACAAATTCAGCGTGATATTGAAGAATTTGAAGACGACGCAGAGGAACAGCTGCTTCAGAAGCAGCGACAACGGGGCGACGCTCTCGGCGGCGCTGATGAGGATGACGATAGTGACGACGATTCTGACTCTGAGTCCGAGATCACCGTTACCGAAGAAGAGCAAAGGTTGCAAAACTTGCGTCTGAAGGTCGCAAACATGGACGGCACCCAAGTCATTCTGTTTGAGTACTATCATTCCCGCTTCTCGACGCATCTGAGGCCCGAAGATAATGACGCCTACAATGGTCTTTGGTCGCTTTTTACGAGCTTCATCATGACACACAGATGCAGGCACGCGCAATTCCTGCTCTTCCACTTTGCGCAGACATCACCTGCGTATGCCGCGAACTTTATCAATCGTTGCATCCAGATTACCAGCAATAAAACCGCAGCACCCAACCTCCGACTTACGGCCTGCGCTTACGTGGCCAGCTTTGTCGCTCGTGGATCGCATGTTTCCAGCAGCCTTATCCGCAGCACATTCATGCAGCTCGCCGATCTGCTCGAGAATCTCCGCCGAACGAGCGAGCCGCAGTGCATGGGACCCGACCGAAAGATGTACGGCATGTATTATGCAATCGCGCAGGCTTTGTTGTACATCTTCTGCTTCCGATGGCGGGACCTCGTTGTGCGCGAGCCGGGCGACATGACTGAGGAGGACATTCTTGCAGAGGGCCGAGATCTGGTGTGGTTTCCTGGCGTGAAGGAGACGCTGCATCGCAACATTCATTCGGTACTCAACCCTCTGAAGGTTTGCTCCCCGCATATCGTGGGCGAGTTCGCAAAGATTGCAAACCATCTGCGCTTCCTTTATGTCTTCTCATTGCTGGAGCGTAATAAGCGGATTCGTCTTGGTCAGGTTCCGTCGTACTTCAAGCTGGGCAGCGCGATCGACATCGGAAGAAGGGAGACGGCATTCGACCGCAAGACTGGCGAAGCTCATCATCAGCTCGAAGCTTATTTCCCATTCGATCCATACCACCTGCCACAGAGCAAGAAGTGGATCGAAGGCGAGTTCAATGCTTGGCAACTTCCCCGAGGCATGAAGCAAGATGACGATGATGAAGAGGACGATGAGGACAGTGATGAGGAGGAGGAATATGAAAGTGACGAAGAATCTCTACCAGGAGATCTTGCTGTGCAGCCTCCAGTCTCGTCAGGAATTCTTGCTATGAGCGGTAACTGAGGAGGCTGCTGAAAGATGGGACATGGAATTCTAAGTGCAGCGTTATAGCATCGGAGTTTTGGAACGAATCTTGTCGAGAATTAGCGTGGCGTTTGGTTCAAGGAGGAAAAGACGCTCTTTTTATGAGCAAAAAGCGTCTTGACTTGAGCATCAGCGCATTTGGCGTTACTCTGAAATGATGAATGAAACGACAATCGTGTGCAGTATCCAAGCAGCTCTCATTCCTCAGTATCGTGCCAAAGCTGACTTCCCATCCTCTCTACACAGTACATATTACTACGCTACTCCACCCGATCTATACTCTTATCACTGTCTCTCATACACTGTCGTCTTACGAACTCTTCTTCTTCTCAGCAGCCTTCAAGTGCCACTCCATGACCTTCTCAAATACTCCTTTCCCATCCTTCTCAATCACATCCCCATGACACGGTACAATCCTCTCAAAATCCCATCCCTGTATCCTCTTCATACTTTCATTAAACGCTCCCCTATCCGTCGCACTGAGCGCATACCAAAGCAACCTCTTCTGCCAAATCGCCGTTCCCTGAGTATTCTGCAATCCAATCAAGAGCTTCGTCAACAATCCCGTGTTGGCTGGGGTCCCGGTTTTCGAGAATTGTTCTGTTGCGGGGAGATTGAAGATTAGGTCTGCTTCTATTAGGGTCTTGGAAGGTTTGTGGTGAAAGACGAGTTCCTTGTTTGCGTGGGACCAGACGTATTCGGTTTGGAACTCGGAGTCGAAGTCTGGGTCGACGCTGGAGGTGCTGTCAGATTTTCGGAAGAGGTGGAGGTGGGTTGATGGGAGTTGGAAGTATTTTTGTTTGTCGCGGAGGTCGGGGAGGGTTTCTGGGGCGAGGATTTTGGCTTCTGGGTAGGCCTATGTCACGCAGTGTTAGAGTGTTGTGATCACCTTGATGGAGCTTGGAGCTTACTTTATGCCAGCTTTCTAGGAAGATGTGATGTTCTTGATCCAATGCCACGAGGTATCGTACTGTTCCCATATCGTTTGTTTCTTTCTTGACGGTTTCTGTCAAGGCGACTGGAGAGAAAACTGCTAAGGAGCCGGTCTTCATTCGTACGATTGTGCCTCGACCTCCGACTTTTATTCTTCCCATGCGGAGGAAGGGTGTGCTGCAGGTTAAGACATCGGGTGTCAGTTTGCGAATTATCATCACCTTCTCTGGGTCGGATGGGATGAGTTTGGATATGTTGGACATGGTTGCGGTGTTGTGATGATGAGTGAGAGAGCAAGTTGGTTGTGAGAAACGACTTAACTTTTGCTTGCCAGGCTCACGCCATTAGCATTAGTGATTACATACTTTTGTTGTGCATAAAGTTTCACAACGGCGGTACGATCCGAGCATGGGTCTTCGATCTCGACTTCCATTTCACGCCAGCAGCATTTCTTATTAGCAGCAATGGCTTCAATGGCATCGAAAAGGGCGATTTCGCGTTTGCTGGCATTGCCTCCGCACATCCGACGCAGCGTATACACAGCGGCAACCTCAACACCAAAACAGCCCGAACTGTTCGATCTCGTATGCATTGGAGGTGGACCAGCAGGACTCGCTCTTGTTTCTGCTCTGCAATCTGAGCCTTCCACCAAGAATCTGAAGATTGCTTTAATTGATGGGCAAGAGCTGAAAACGTCTAAGGCGAATGATCCAAACTCCTTTTCAAATCGATGCTCTTCCCTCACGCCATCTTCGGTTCGCTTTCTACACCAGAATGGAGCTTGGAAGCATATCAATGCCTCAAGAACACAGCCTTATCATGGAATGGACGTATGGGATGGTGTGAGTGGGAGTAAGATACAATTCGATCCTTCGGATCGTGGCAGTATGGGCATAATGGACAGCATTGCGCAGATGATACCTGGGAGTAGATTACAGGAAAGCAGGAGGAAATATGAGCTGGATAACTCAGGCACGGTAGCGACAATGTGCGAAAATGCGAATCTGACATCGGCTCTTCTGCAGAGACTCAAAGAAGAAGGAACACAGATCGAGATGTTGGACAAGTCAAAGGCGGAAGCCATACAGTTCGGACCCGAGCCAGAAAGTGAAGAGTCGCTCGACCTCTCTCAATGGCCAGTCGTTCATCTACCGGGCGACAGAGCTATCGTTGCGAGACTATTGGTAGGTGCCGATGGTGCCAACAGTCCTGTACGCCAATTTGCAGGCATCCCGAGCCATGGATGGGACTACAATCAACATGGTGTCGTGGCAACGCTTCAGCTTGATCAATCTTTCGACGAGTACGATATGCGAACGGCATATCAACGGTTCCTACCCACTGGTCCTATCGCGCTCCTTCCACTTCCGGGCAACAAAGCTAGTCTGGTCTGGTCAACATTTCCTCAGTACGCAGCCAAGTTGAAGCAGCTCTCGCCGCAAGATTTTGCGTCGATGGTCAACGCCGCTTTCCGTCTAATGTTTGTCGACATCAAGTACCTCTTGACAGAAGTATCGGCCGATCCCGTAGACGAGCTTGCATGGAGAGAACCAAACACCATCGCCAGCGAAACTGGCTTGCCACGAAGTTTCCCTCGCATCGTTGGCGTCCAGGAAGGAACAGTAGCCTCCTTCCCATTGCGCATGCGACACTGTTCCACATATACTGGTCACCGCGTAGCGCTGATCGGAGACGCCGCGCATACTGTTCACCCACTAGCTGGTCAAGGCCTCAACCTGGGACTGGCCGATGCTGAGGCACTCGCGAAATGCATCGTCACGGGTGTTGAGCATGGAATGGACATTGGTAGCTGCTGGTGCTTAGACGACTATAACGCAGAACGATGGGCTGCGAATAATGCTATGCTTGGTGTAGTGGACAAGTTGCAGAAATTGTACTCGGTCGGCTCAGGACCTGTGGTATGGGGAAGGAGTCTTGGGCTGGATCTGGTGAACAAGCTGGATCCATTGAAGGGCGCATTGATGGGAGCGGCTTCTGCAAGTTAGCCCTTGGGATTTGCGAGTCAAGCTGGCATCCAGCGCCGATTGCACGCTGGCACCTGAGACGAGTCCGTAAAAGAAACCTTTACCGGACAATCTTCTCTAAGCTTGTGCGAAGCACAGTGAACTACGAGATCTTCATAGATACCATGTGCTGGCCTTCATCTGACGAACTCCTGCTTCTCCTCGACTTGCTCAAATATGCATTGAGAGCCTTTCGTTGACAGCGATTCTTCACACCATCCGACCTCCCAGTCAAAACTGTCCGCAATGACTAGTACCTTCACACAACAGCTGGCCTCTTTAGCCATTTTTACCAGCATTTCCAGCAATGCTTTCCTGCCACGAAATGTCGAATGGCATCTGTCTACTCGATCCAGGATGATGTACACTGTCTCTTCCTCTTTGAATAGTTGAAGGGTCGTCATCGCGACGTCGCTCAGCGCTTCGAATACAGCACTATGCAAAGTATCAGCACCGTCATGGGCACGTCGATAAGTTTCAATTTGTGCACAAAGGGAATTCAGGAAGTCGCCTTGACGTAGATGTGCTCTCTTACACCTCAGAAGCTGCAAGAGAATCTCCGGCATTGCGTCATGAACGCTGGCTCCCTTCCATATATCGAATATGTACGATGCGCACGATTTTGCGCATGTTTCCGACAGCGATCGAAGCTCTTTGACCAGGCATATTGCAATCGGTGATAGCCAGCAGTGGTTATCACGAGAATTCTGGTTTTCGCCTACTATGATCAGCACAGCTCGCTGTTGTGGAGTTTCCCATTCTCGGAAAAATTGTTTCTGTCGGTATTTGACAATGAGCGCCGGCCCCATGTTCACAAGCCAGCCCTGACGCGAGCGATCAAACTCGAGGCTATCGTTGTGGTCGTCCAGCTTCCGCGAGTGTGACTCATGTGTCCAGCAGGAAAGCCCCAACGACGCCTGGATTGTTCGCAGATTACTACTCTCGTTGTCTTCTTTCAGACCGGCGACCTCTCTCAAGAGCTTCTTGTTCTGTCGCCTGATGTCGTCTACATTTTTGATGGCCACCTCTTCGCACTGCAGACGCACATCGAGGATTGACAGCTGGACATTGTCCGCCAATTGTTTGAAAGCATCTGGATCGAACGCGGCAACCAGCCATCGACGCAAGCCACCTCGAAGATAGTGCTGGACTGCTTGGATTGTAAGTTCCATGAAGGACGCATACGCAAGCATTATCTTTTTGACCAGACGACGTTGGTGCTCATCTTCCTCTTCGAAAATCTCTTGATACATCCGAAATCCAGGCAGGCGATCCTTGATGCTCGCGATTGTGGATGCAATCAAATCATCTAAGTCGCTCTTGCTTTCTGCGACGGTGAAGAGGACACTAATGATCCCGATGGCCAGGACTCCGTATGGTCCAGCTGCTTTTACGGTTTCTACGATCGGTCTGAAGTCTCGCAAGAATTCATTCGCAGCTCTTGAGAAGTCTTCATATCTTTTCACCCACAGGCGCCAGCCTTGTTTGTGCTTTGCGTCCCAGTCTGATTTGACCGCTCTCGACTTGTCGAGCCAAAAGGCTGCTAGCTGTTCCGGCGAATCCAGCTTCATGGCTGCCTTCACGTCTTGAGATGCCTGCATACCACTCAGTTTGTTGTGGACGTCTGCCTGCAGCCTCTCAACCTTCTTAATACGGTCCCTACAACAGTCAGAATTTAATAGTGGCATCTTGGACATGCCGAACATACCATTCGTCTTGCGACAGGTCGTATCGCAGAACATTTTCTGCGAACTGCATGGCATTAAATGAGAAGTCGAAAAAGTCGAGTCACCTTTGGAAAGGCCTGGTTGTCACAAGCGCCTGGCATTCCATATAACATTGGATACTGAGACTCACGAGAAGGCTTAGGAAAAGCTTAATCTCAGCACAAGCAGTACACATCTATCAGCTTCAGCTCCCAAATTTGCTGCATGACCGTTGCATCTCAACTGCATTTTGCGGCAATTCATCCAAGCTTCAGCAGATTGTGGCTGCTCAGGATGATACTGTACAAAAGCCACTGGTCTCCGCACATAGCGCTCTACAGAGCACGATTGGAGCAGTGCTCCACAAAATGACCTCGATGGCGCATAGGACGGCCCAGGTGTGCCGTAAACGATTACAGCTACTATCAGGGTCGTCATGTGAGAGGAGCTCGAGCTCGAGCTCGAGCTGGATGGGCTTGCTCCGCGATTGTGTAACGTCGAGATTGGACAGCAACCTCGGCTTGCCACGACTCCATTATCTCAAATGAGCCGGACTGCTCTAATTGATAACATTGAATCACGCCCTTACCAAAGCTTTTGGGTCTGAATGGATACCTCGGCGGTCAGTGTCAGGTTCAAGACCGAAGGAGTGGCAACGTCGCTGATAATTGCAGACTTCTCTTGAGGCCAAAGTCGAGAGGCTCGAGCAGAAGATACTGGATCTTGAGCGAAAGTATGCCGCTGCAAAAAATGTCCCAAAGTCGGAGTCATCAAGCTCTGTAATGCATTCTGCTCCTTGCAATCTCTTCGTGCCACTGACTCTGAAGCCAGGATGACGAGAATGAAACTGCAGAACTGACACCTACAGTCAAGCGGGAAGAGACCGCTTCGGCAAACAGTATCCGAATAGTGATATCGAGGCTTGACATCAAGTCTGGAGATCGAAAGGATTTTGATGAACCAAAAACGCCGCAGGGAAAAGACTCGGAAGTTCGATCAGAGCAAGCAGTCTTACTACGTAAAGTGCTTGATGACCGCGATCTCCATGGTGAGGTTGAGATTCATGATCCTGCCTTGAAGACCCTGCTTCGTAAGCTTTTGCGGCACTATCCTCGTCACTGGGCAGTCGAAGGGACAGAGGATTTCACTTCTCCATACGAGCCTCTGATCTTGAATTGGGATCTTCTATGGGCAGAGTCAGGCAAAGAATGCGAAGACGAACAGACGTGCGCAGAGACACGACAGTCGCTGAGGCAACTGCTAAACGCGATCCTACAAGGATCTGGCGATGCGAAATTGGACTCTTATCTGGAAACTCACCAATCGTTAAAAAAGTCGAGGCATATCACATTCCAAGCACTGTGGACGATCTTTCCACCAGGAGCGCTTGTATGGACTCAACTATTTCCTGGCAAGGATCAGATACTTGTTGTCTCGGGACCAAAAAGCAGATCTTGGCCAAGGGAAGGTGGAAGTTTGAGACCTGGCCAACGTGTTACCTGGGCACTGAATTGCATGGCCTACGACTTTGATGGTAAGGGATTCCGTCGAAAGGAGGTGACCATTCATTTTGATGCCTTCGAAGGCATCAAGCCAATAGCATCTCTTCCGGCCTGTCCATTGGACACATTCCAGACTTCCAAGCGAGAAGACATCAGAGTGCGGCTTTTGAAGAGGGGCAATTTATTTCGAAGATACTGCACTGTGGATGGCAACGACAACATGTATAACTATACCGGCTCTGCACTTGTGAAAAAGCAAGTCAGCAATGGCTCGCGTTCGGATGATGACTACAGCGTTAGCAATCGCAAGCCACGAGCAACACGAGTAGCGGACTGACATGAGACCAGAGCGACAGTGATAGCGGCTCGACATTCCGACGCTCGCCATTTTCGAGCCCTCCAGGGAGAGGACAAGGGCCGTTGTTCTTAAGAAACGCCGATGTTATGGTCGATTTCCAATCATACCTCCAGTACTCGAAGACCAGATTGAAGATTGGAACAGCAGAAATCTCAGACTCCGTGAACGAATGTCACTGCAGAGACTGCGAGGGCAATAGTGACCTGAAGCAAAGTCTGAGAACGCATTACGATCAAGTGGAGAAGGAAACTGAGTTCTCCGCATGGGACGACGTACAACTCATGATGTGTCCTCCACGAGTACTTGGGTACGCCTTGAGGGAAAAAAGGTGGGCACAGCTCGACGTGGAGTGTCTTCAGCAGATCGAGCAGCAAAGCTTCAAACAAGTCATGAGCAAGCTGCATCTCGATGGTGCAGATGGCGGACTCAAGACGAAGGAATTGCTGTATCAGCTGGTCAAGAATCATGGAGCAGCAGAGGATGTCGAACGGGGATCTCACAGTTATGAAGTTGATGACATCGTTGCAGAGAAGGGCAAAGGGCTCGTGTTCCTGTTGTATGGCTCGCCGGGTGTCGGGAAGACATCGACAGGTATGTTCACCCGCACTTGAATGCTTATGAACAGAAGACTTAAAACAGCTGTCAGCTCAAATGATCGCACGCGTTGCGAGAAAGCCGCTGATCTCTATCTCTGTGGCGGACGTCGGCACGAATGCACAAAAGATCGAAAAAAGACTTAACGACATATTTGAGCTGGCAACAACCTGGAGAGCGATCCTTCTAATGTAAGTCGCCTCACTCGCAGACAGAACTCTTCAAGAACTGCTGATAAGAGCCGTTCTAGCGACGAAGCCGATGTCTTCCTACAAAGCAGACGTCGCGACTATGCCGGTCCTTCTGCCGAAGGCAGCGGCCTTGTATCCAGTAAGTCGATGTCAAGTTAGAAGCATCCACACCAGACGGATAACGAAACAGTCTTCCTCCGTTTCCTCGAATACTACCGTGGAATCCTCTTCTTAACGACAAACCAAATCGCCCAATTCGATGTAGCCGTGCAATCCAGAGTCCACATCGCCATCAAATACGACGACCTCAAAACGGGTCAAACCATTGCAATCTTCATGAACTTCGTAGATCAATACAACAGCAAGGGAGTCGTGGGGAACTATAGTGCTATCAAGGAATACGCAGAAGAAGAGTTGCACACCAAGAAATTCGATGGCCGGCAGATTAGAAATATTGTGACTATTGCTATGGGTCATGCAAGAGGGGAGAATAGCACGGGACAATTGGAGTTGAAGCATATTAAGAGGGTCGTGTCGTATGTGGAGAGTTTCAAGAATGATCTGTATGGGCAGATGATACAGTGGGAGAATGATCAGGCTAATGCTGGGCGACGCAAGATGTAGCTGCATGTCACGGCTGACTACCTAGCTCCAAAGGAAGACCTGTAAGCGTGAGCTATGTCTGGGATATAGCGACCGCAGTGGCCCGTGAAGAGCATTTAGAAGTAGAAGACGCCTCTGATCAGAGCGTAGAAATCCTGTAGGTCTGTACTATCGCATGCGCTGGTGCACTACCTTCTTGCGCATTGAGCCTCTAAATATGAGCAGAGAAGGGAATTCTCGCGACAATGTCCTGATTTACCGCCTGTGATCATCCACGACGACTTCAGCCGGATCGTCGAAATGATCGACCTCTTCTGTGCTGCCACTATGCTGGCTGTCCACATCCTCATCTGCCGGCTCTATTCGTCGCAACTGCTCAACACCTCCTCTTCGGCCAAAGAAGTCGTCGGTCTGCAATCCCCTTACAGCATCAGGATGTATTCTTCGCTTCATGCTCTGGCCATTCGCTCTCGCATGCTTAATGTACAGACGAATCGGCACCATCGCAGCATCTCTGCACGCCTCTTTGATGTCTGAGCCTGACATGCCAGCAGATACGCGTACAAGCGTGTCAAGGTCAAAGGCCGGCGATCCGTTTTGAAGCTTTCTGTGGTCAATTTTAGTGTCGCGTAATGTGAGTTCGTAGATTTGTCGTCTTTGCGCGGCGTTGGGTAGGCTGATCGGGAATTTCTTGGGCATTCTTCTCAAGATGGCTTCGTCGATGTCTTGTATTCGGTTCGTGGCGCCCAATATGCATATTCTCTGCATACCACCTTCTGCTGTAGATGATGCAAGACCGTCCCAGTGTGTCATAAACTCAGCCTTCACCATGCCGCTTGCCTCGTGCTCTCCAGATCTTCGCTGTCCGAGCACCGCATCAATCTCGTCGATGAACACGATCGTGGGTTGCAACTTCCTCGCCAGAGAGAAAACTGCAGCAACCAACTTGTTACTGTCGCCGTACCACTTCTCGGTGAGAGTAGAGATGTGCAAATTGATGAAGCAGGCACCACTTTCTCGTGCAAGCGCCTTGGCAAGCATTGTCTTTCCACAACCAGGTGGTCCGTAAAGCAGCACTCCGCTCGGCGCCGTCAATAGACTGCTGTGATTTGAATATAGATGTGGCATAGTGAGTGGATATATCACGCTTTCCCGCAGCTCTTCAATGATCTCGTCCAGTCCTCCGATGTCGTTGAATGTCACTGGTATATCGCTCGGACTCACGACCTCCATAGCTATTGACTGCTCGTACTGATTCAGCGTAAGATCCTCCTTCGGCGGTCGCTCGGCGTAATGTCTTCGATGCTCATCGTCTTCGTCGTCGTAGAAATCGTCGTCATCGTCCTCTCTTTGATGCTTTCGGAATATCGACTGTATATGCGACGATGCAGCCAGCTCCTTCTTCTTTGCTTCCGCCTTCGCGCCTGCTTCAGGATCCAGTCTCGACATGATGTTGCGTACGGCGAAGTATGCCATGAGTGCCTGTAATCGAGTTAGCACTATGCTGGCAGTGGTGAAGGTAATGGCGTATCATACAGTCGGCACCACCAGGGCCAACTCCTGCAGTATCTGCAGCAGACGCTTTTCTGTGGCCCCCATACCTGCGCGACACTTCTGTACGTAGGTGAATAGACAGTTGTTGCAAGTAGAACGAGAAGACTTTCACATGCGAGACTCGAGCGCTCGTGCTCGGCTTGATCGAAAGAGCCAGGGTGGCGCTTGCCGAAGCTCAGGCCGCATGACGCACCCCCTGTCTCACGCCAAGAAGTGGCTGCAGAACCGCAGGCGCGTCTTTCTCGACGCGTCAAAGAAAGAGAATCAGACAACATTGAACGGCAGCGCATAGTCAACGACATAACATCATGACAGCAGCAGAGGTAGAAGCTACACCGGCCATTGAGCCACAACTGAACATTAAGGAAGACAGTCATCCTGTCTCGAATGGCACACCAGCAACCAATGGCGACACCAAGCCTCATGAAGAATACCAATATCTCAATCTGATACGCGACATTCTGCAATCTGGAGAGCATCGCCCGGATCGGACAGGCACTGGAACACTTTCGATACCATTTCCACCACAACACCGGTATACGCTATCGAAAGCAGACGGAACATTGATATTGCCACTTCTTACCACAAAGCGCGTATTCCTCCGAGCTGTCATTGCAGAATTGCTCTGGTTTGTCGCGGCCGACACCAATGCGAAGACGCTGCAGGATCAGAACGTTCACATATGGGATGGCAATGGGTCGAGAGAATATCTTGACAAAGTCGGACTCAGTCACCGCGAGGAAGGCGATCTTGGACCCGTCTATGGCTTCCAATGGAGACATTTTGGTGCTGAATACAAGGACTGTCATACCGACTACACCGGGCAGGGCGTTGATCAGCTTGCGGAAGTGATAGAAAAGCTGAAGAACAACCCCTACGATCGACGTATCATTCTCAGTGCCTGGAACCCAGCAGATCTGAAGAAGATGGCACTTCCTCCCTGCCACATGTTTGCACAATTCTACGTGTCCTTCCCTCAGAATGCTTCAGTTCGAGCAGATGGATCGCAACAAGGCACACTTCACACTTTGCTGTACCAGCGATCGAACGACATGGGCCTTGGCGTTCCTTTCAACATTGCATCCTACGCATTGCTGACGCATATGATTGCAAGAGCAACAGACCTTGTGCCTGGAAGTCTGACGCACACCATGGGCGACGCGCATGTTTATCTCGACCACAAAGAGGCTCTGGAAACGCAAATACAGCGAGAGCCCAAAGACTTCCCGGTACTCGTGATACCAAAGGAGCCGGGATGCAGCATAGATGGGTGGAAGGCTGAAGATTTTAAGGTTATTGGATATGAGCCGCATAAGACTATTGCGATGAAGATGAGTGTGTAAAATAATGGTGCAATTGAATGCTATGCGGGATGAGTTGCGCATGTTTGAGGGCGAGGAACTTTCGAGCAGCGATGCGAATCCTGGCGCCTTTGATGAATCACCAAATTCCCATATCCCATCAAATCGCGGCCATGATCAAACCTCATGCGCACCTCTCTCCGCCACGATGTCAGCAAAGAGGTCTGCATAAGATCTGAAACGATCGCGAGCCGAACCCGTCAAAGATCGTGATGCAAAGCGAGCTCTCATTCACTTGCTAAGAACAAGCGCCGATCTACCGATGCATGGACCACCTTCTCCCCTTCTACGCGCGTTTACCATCTTCTCGAAGCCTTACCACAAGGATTGTCCGCCTGCAACATCGATCGGCCCCAGGAAGGAAAAGTCATCTCGGCCACAGCGCAAATAGTCATGACCACTCCTTTGCCCAAGGTGCAGTCAGGCGAGAGGACAACTGCTGCTGGTCCTGCACACATTGCGAGTCCGCCCGCCGCTTCCTTGATAGTGCGTCTGCACATTGGACGGCGGAAGCTCGCTGCTGCAGCCAACTCGATGGTGAGCAAAGCGAGTCTCCTCGGCCTGCCTGGAGAACTTCGAAACCAAAGTATGTGCTTTCTACGCGTTTGATGCAAATCATGCAGTACTGACGGCATGCTCTTAGTATACGGACATGTTATTGGCGAGATCAAGTACACTGACAAGGTTCTCATCGTACCTGACAGCGACTTCCGACTCGAGCCTCTCAACGACTTCGTAAAACAGGATCGGATTCGCGTTCTCAGTGACAATGAGGATTCATACAACGAACCATGCTGGTTCATTAATAAAAGGCTGTTGTGCGCTCAGGTCCACCCACTCTTGCATGTCTGTCAGCAGACGCGAAAAGAGTTTGGCTCGGTGGGTACCCACCTGTAATTCATTCCTGAGGACTCGCAGCTGATAATGCGTACATAGGAGGTGCTTGCCACTCGAACCAGCTCACGAAGTGTGCATGCCAAAGTACGGAATCTCGACTTCACACAGCTTCTTGCTTACCTCCAAATTCACGACTGCGAAGAAATCACCATCGAACTAGTAGGCTCACCTCCTAGAAATCCAATTGAGAAACTTCTGGCCTGGAAGTTTTCACGCGTGGATGATAGACCAGCGCCAGGCCAGATTGGTACGAAAACTTACAAAGTGACCTATACAACCTATGCCGACAACGACCCAATGGAGATCTGCCTGTCACGCAATCATCTTGCACAGTATCGTCATGCTCTGGACAGGTTTCGAGGAGACCATTGGCAGCTGGCCGGGCCTTCTCTGACCAAAATGTCCATGTACTGCGGCGAAGCAGCTGAGCTACTCCATAAGCATCTACTCCGCATGGTCGATGCACAAACTGGCTCCGTCATGGAAAGCGCCTGGAGACAAGTCCGTGATGAAACTCTGGACTGGCGCGGCATACGCGAGCTGAGGAGAAAGGAAGTTGCGATCGAAGACCAGGAGAGGTAAGGTCAAGCTGAAAGCCACTTCACGTAACAGCAACATGCTGACACTAATACTAGGATCGCACTCACTGAGCAAAACTACCGCCTTGCTCTCGAAGGCATCGAGAAACTGAGCATCAAGCCCCTTCCGCCAGCTCGCATGACTAGAGCAATTGAAATTCAGCCCGAAAAGACTGTCAACGAGCCTGGTCGCGGGCTCAGAATGCACAAGTGGATGAGAACTGGCACTTTCCCGCCATTGAATACATGGGAGCATCAAATGGTGTGCGGTCGTTGTGCAAGAGAACTGTATTCTCGTCGGTGCACGAAGACTAGGTGTTGGTAGATGACTGCTCCGAGCAACCACATAAGAGGCTGGCGAAACGCATTCGGCTTGTGTGGAATATCTTGGTGCCGTGGCCATTCAAAAGACGAAGAAACACCCGCGTAGTCAATATTGGAGGTTCAGTGTAAAGGAAGCTGCGCAATCATTCGAGTCTAGCTACACTCTTGCAATGCGACCCTCCAGATTGGCGGCGGTAAGGCTGGACGAGCAGCTCTTGAAATTGACTGGATTCGGGAAGCGACAGAATGGAACCAGCGAAATGGATATGGTGATATGCTTGACCAAGATAAACTTGGCAGCAGGGAGGTCAGCTCAAATCTGTAGATTGAAGACAGCAGCCTGCTTCGCCTCCTCGTATCACAGCGGGTCCGACGTCATGCTTTACAGCATTTGGCCGGCGTTTCTGGAAACTCGCCAGGAGACATAACTCCACGATACGATTTCGGCGGTAATCGTTGCATCGCAGACAGTAGTGCAGTCTCGAGTATCGAGCGCCGTGCGCGCATGTTGCTGCTTACCGCGTGGGCCCTTCCTTGCGGAATTGTCCAGATCTAGCCAGTTCTTCGTTGCCGCGCTCAGCCAGTACCCAGGTCTAAGGCTGTATGCTCCGCGCTCCATATAATGCTTACCCCTAGAATGCTCACCCCACAACACCTCCGCTATGCAAAAAACCACTTTTCTCCACCTCCTCATCCAGACCGATACATAGCATCAGCCATCTTCACAACTCTAACCATCTCCTTAACATCATGAACCCTCACAATCTCCGCCCCACCAGCAACAGCAGCAGTAACAGTAGCACCGGTCCCCTCAACTCGATCCTTAGCCTCCGTAACGCCCGTCAATTTCCCAATAAAACCTTTCCGACTACTACCCACCAACCAAGGATACGTCGCCAAACCCTTCCAATTTCTCAACTCTGAGAATTTCCCTAGTAGCTCAGCATTCTGTTCAGTGGTCTTCGCGAATCCAACACCAGGATCGAGAATTATACGCCATCGTCGAATCCCAGCTTCTTGTGCTGCTTGAAGGCAGGATTGGAGTTCTGTGGCGATGGTCGGAATGAGGCCGTTGGAGTATGATGTGTTTTCCTCAGATTGCATTGTGGCTGGTGTGCCGCGCATGTGCATCATGATGTATGTGCAGCCTAGTTTGGCGATTGTAGGGAGCATTTCTGGGTCTAGCAGACCGGCAGAGATGTCGTTGATGATGTGGGCTCCGGCTTTGATCGCGGCTTCGGCTACGGAGGCTCGATATGTGTCGATTGAAATGGCGATGTTGGAGGCTTCGGGAAGAGACTTGATGGCTTCGATTGCGGGAAGTATGCGAGAGATTTCTTCCTCGGCGGTGATGTCTGGTGCATTGGGTCGGGACGATTGACCTCCAATGTCGATGATCGTAGCGCCTTCGGCGATGTGTTCTGCTACCGTCCGTCTCAAGGCTTCCATGTCGGAGCTGAGGTGGTCGCCGCCGTCTGAAAATGAGTCCGGCGTGACGTTGAGGATGCACATGACTGAGGTCCGCCGCTGAGGATGCAGAGCACGAAGCGTGTCAGAGCCAGGCGACAGTGGCGTCAGCGCATACATTGGCGGATCCGATGGTGGAAGGCCGTGAAGCCACTTAAGCGCGGTAGGTGCTGATCTCTGCAATGACTGTCCGGGCCCCGAAATCCTATAGAAGCCTCCTGAAATGCTAGGAACGGTCAGAGCCTGAGACTCGAACATGGTCAAAAGTGGTAACCTACTCAGACATCGGCCGAAGCACAAATTCACGCTCATGCATCAAAGCGTGTGGAACAGTCAGGCGTTCACTACGGATAACATCGTAGCCATAGGTGAGGATGTCCAGATCGATACTACGAGGACCCTTGTCGATGGTTTTGACTCGACCAAGGTCGTTCTCTATTGCTTGTAGGCGGTCTAGGAGCTGCACCGCTGGGAGGTCTGTCTGGATCTAGTACATGTCAGCGATGACACCAAAAGGGAATGCAAATCACACAGCATACCTTGCAAACGCCGTTTACAAAGCTCTCTTGATCTTCCACGTACATGGCTTTGGTCTCGTAGAGGGGACTAGTCTCAAGGATGCGTATGTTTTGGTCTTTCTCGAGAGCACAGCAGGCTTGCTCGATCGTGTTCAGCCTATTTCCAATATTACTGCCAAGGGCAATGAAGGCTTCAACATGACCCGATGCCGGGGAGAACACCAATGAGCTCATGCCAGATTTGGAAGCGGCATTGCGAGAAGGTGACGCTCGAATAGCTGACGTTCGAATCGTTGCCGCACGACTAAGGGTTGGTGCAGAGCTCCTTACAGCCTTGGTCGTGGCGTTGACCACGTCGTAATATGATGCGAAGTCATTCTCGCTTGCGACGCTACCCGCTGTTTGATGAAGATGTGCATAAATATCCTTGGCCACGTTAGTTATATCCCTTTCACGCCAATGCTGAAGATCACTGCAATTCCAACCAAATTGAGTATGCATCGTGATGGGCTGGTTGCTGGCCTCTTGGCCCTGATGTATGGATGCGGAAAGGACAATCGTTGGGAGGACTATTTTGAACTCGCTTGAAGCATTCTGGGTGTTTCGTGTGGCTGTTGACACCTTGAAAAGGGCTGTCATGTTGGCCCGGTTTTGCGTACCGTATCGGTATGTCGAGTCAAGATCCGATTCCAGACAGACCTGCAAGCGGCGAACATGGGGAACAGTCTGAGCGACATCTTCCACAGCACGGATGAGACTTGCCACGCTACTGTCCTCAGCGGCCTCCAGTGCAGCCTCAATCGTATTAAGAATTGAGACGAATTCTATATCTGCTAGACTTGAGACGTGTTCAGGGTACCAATCGATGTCAAAGCGCACGAAAGGAGTCCCGAAACGTCGTTGTGCGGCCTCAGATCTAGAAAGCTATCAGTTAAGGCTCGACAGCGTGGCAATGGCACGTACGGTTCTCGGTTAGGCATCAATACAGATTGCAGATGATCAGATGAAACAAAATCAAGATGACGCCAATGCTTCGTCGATTGCAAGATCCTGCGACTCCAGCTGAATGGCTCTGTTGAATCTGGGTTCCCAGTGCAGTCGGCATCGTTCGGGTCACTTTTGAGGGCACTTCCGGCATTGTCTTGACCAGAAGATCCGTCTTCGATGACTTCTACATCTACTTGGCGCTTCTTCGCCTCTTCGACGGATGTGACCATATCGGTCCAGTCGCGCCAGGTAGCTCGAACGATGTATTCATTTCCAGCGCCGCTCGTGGATTCTGCCAGAAGCTTGACCGATGCCAAGCTGAGATAGGGAGTGCGAAACCTCAAGACACGAAGCAGAGCTTCCGCAAAGGATCGACATGCTGCTAGAGGAGTTGCAAACTGCAGACTGGAGCATAGACGACTGAAGACCATGTTTGAGGTGCTATGCAGAAAATTGATCTCCTCTCTCGCAGGGAGAAGTGTTGAGCTAATCGATGTTGTGAACTGCGGTTCTGAATATACGGCGGCATTCAGAACCAAGGTGAAACGATAGGGAGTTTCCTCTGAAGTGAGCGAGCCCGGTGCATGAACCTCTGGAGCGTGCATGCTCCGGAGGCTAATGCTGATGAAAGGCGACTTGTACTGACCTGGGGCTTCGATCGAAAGGCGTTTGGTTTTAGTAGGTCGCGTTCGCATTTTCATTGATAGGTTTGTAGGCAGAATCTGCCCAAGGTGCGCTGTACCAACTGCAAGTGCCGAAAGTCCATGTTGGCCGGAATGGCTGCAAGTCTTATCAAATTCTTCGACAGCACGTCGTTTGATTGATTCTTCAATGCTAGCTGTGTATGACTCGCTGTTGTCGTACATTAAGCATGACATGCCACCCGAAAGGCTTAAGCCCAGGACCTTCTGCGTTTCTTGCGATCTGCCATTACTTAGAACTGTTCCAGGCCAAGGATCGTGCTAACTCACGGGTGCGCGCGAAAACTCCAGCTCCCTTCCAAAGCACTTATGCTAGGTCTTGTCCGGGTCGTCTTAATGTCACGATCCGTGTCAAGCTGTCCAGCGGTCTGCTGCTCACGCGTTCCATGAGGCGCATCTTTT
Source organism: Pseudocercospora pini-densiflorae CBS 125139 (assembly GCA_000504365.2). NCBI lineage: Eukaryota > Fungi > Ascomycota > Dothideomycetes > Mycosphaerellales > Mycosphaerellaceae > Pseudocercospora > Pseudocercospora pini-densiflorae. The sequence goes on from AWYD02000518.1 coordinate 19,035, forward strand.
GGCCAAATCGGTTGGAGCGAGCCTGAGGTCTCGTATGAGGCTGTGGTCAAATTTTCTCCACATATCGCCGCCCTCGAGAAATTTTGTCGATCTCTTCGAGCAGAGAGCAGCAAATCATGGACCCGTTTGGCCCTGCGAGCCAGATGCGATCCCTGCCGGATCCTAGGAAGGAAGAACATGATGTCGGTGAGCCAAGCAAGACACTCCACATGACTGTTACTGTCACGAACGAGGTTCCAGTGTGTCCAGCTTCATTCCGACTGCCAAGGTATTGTCCAACAATGTAATGGGTGTTTCCCGAGTCTTGTTCACATGCAGTGCAAGATTGAACGTGAGAAGAATCGGACGCTAGCGGCTCGGGCCAGAAGCTTCGACATTGTGCCGTTGTCAGGGTCTCCCAGATAGCCGAGACCAAAGCGCTTCTCTTCTGGCCTTGACAAGGCATGCGATGGCACGGGATACCTTCAGCGACTACGACAGTGATAGGAAGTCATTGTTGTACTGATGAATATCAAGTGCTATGTTAAGCATTCCCCACAAATTTCCCCAGAGCTGGAAGAACGGCTCATCGACTTCATCGCGTGGCTTTTGTGATGTCCGAGTCGGCAAGAACGACCAGCAGTACCGAGGCATCTTTCTCAGTGATCACACTCCGCACCTAAGACCAGCACTCCTTCTGGTTTCCCTTCCACTTCTCTCACCCATCCATCTGTTCATCAAAAGAGCTTCACATTACGCAGTATTTCTTTAATCACGAATACAGGGACATATCAGCGACCATGGCCTCTCCTCGTAAGCTCTCCCGCGCTTTGTCCCGATCACATGCAAATGGGTGGAGGACTGACATGGCATTGCAGAGCAAATTCGCACGGTCACGACCGATCTGTTGAAGATCAATCATCCAATCATGCTTGCTGGCATGAACGTCGCCGCCGGTCCAAAGCTCGCAGCAGCCGTCACGAACGCAGGCGGTATCGGTGTTATTGGTGGTGTCGGATACACACCAGACATGCTTCGAGAGCAGATTGCAGAGCTCAAGAGCTTCCTCACAGACAAGAACGCTCCATTCGGTGTCGATCTGCTGCTCCCACAAGTTGGTGGTAGCGCACGAAAGACCAAGTATGAAGCCTGCGCAATACGAGATTGAAGGACAGCACGCTTACATGTATACTCACAGCTACGATTACACCAAGGGCAAGCTCGACGAACTCATCGACATCACCATCGACTCCGGCGCTCGTCTCTTCGTTTCCGCCGTCGGTGTCCCACCAAAGCACGTCGTCGAGAAGCTCCACAAGAACGGCATCCTCTACATGAACATGATCGGTCACCCAAAGCACGTTAAGAAGTGCCTCGAGCTCGGTGCCGACATGATTTGCGCACAGGGAGGTGAAGGTGGTGGACACACTGGAGATGTCCCAACATCCGTCCTCATCCCAACCGTCGCCAACCTCTGCAAGGGACACAAGAGCCCAATGACCGGTCAGCCAGTGCAAGTCATCGCAGCAGGTGGTATCTTCAACGGACAATCTCTCGCATCTGCTCTCGCTCTCGGTGCCTCGGCTGTCTGGGTTGGTACAAGATTCGTGCTCTCAGAGGTAAGTAGTCAGCTTACGGGATCCTCTATCGCATGCCTTGTTCATGATCACTAATACGCTTTAACAGGAAGCCGGTGCTCCCCGCGCTCACCAGGAAGCCGTCCAAACTGCCGGCTTTGACGACAACATCCGAACCATCATCTTCACTGGCCGACCACTCCGTGTCCGCAACAACCCATACATCCAGAACTGGGAAGAGAACCGACAGAACGAGATCAAGGAATTGACCTCCAAGGGAACGATCCCAGTAGAGTGGGACATTGAGCGCATGGGTGACGATGTTGATGATGACACCATGGACAATGCCCGACCATTCTTGATGGGTAAGGCTGCGGCCGTAACAAACGAGAAGAAGTCTGCCAAGGCCATCATTGATGAGATGGTCGGCCAGGCTGTGGACGTGATCAGCGCAAGCAGTGCGTGTGTTGTGAGCAGGAGCAAGCTCTAGATGATATGAGTGAAACAGGACATATTTTCATGCATTTCCGGTAGCCATTTATGAGCACTTTTGCGAGTTTTCCCATCTTCGCAACTTCGATATCAATCCGTACTCCCATGTCCAACACTACTCCTCCGTCTCGATATCCTGATAACCCGTTTCAAACACTCCTCCAACTCATCATATGCTTCCGCATGTAATTTTCCAATCTTCATTTGCAATTCCATCAATGTCATGATCGCGTCCGTCAAAACGAGTCGTGGATCATCACCGAGCTCAAACTTCCTCTCAGAATATGCCATCGCTTCTTCCGGATCAAATTCTTGAGTCTGATTGCTGTGCTGAGCTTGGGTGGAAGAGATATCAATCGTCTCCCTCTGCGAACTCGATCTTGACCTTCTCTTTGAACCAAGACCATGTTGGGCTTTTGTAGAGGATGGAGATTCCTGTCGCTGAGGGCGAGAGTAGAGATCGGTAGGTACTTGATCGAGCTCTAGAGTTTGTGGTTTCGGTGCGGGTCCAGATTCGTCTTCAACGTTGTCATTGTCGATTTCGCCTGTGACTCGCCTTAATGTCTTTATGGTTGACTTGTCGTATTTCTGCTGCTCTTCGGGAGAAGGGTGGAAGGGCTCTGGCAGGCCGCTTGAATGAGACATGGCGCTCGTGCCTTGGTGCTAATAACATGTGGGCCAATGTCGCGCTCTTATGCTGAGCGATTGTTTGCCATCTTCATCTGCCCAGAAGTTGGGTCATGCTGATCCTTGTCCTCGTGGTTGTTTTGAGCAAGCAATGAATCTTGTTGTCTCCTTCTTTCCGAAGCTCGTGGTATGTCTGACCCTTCACTTGTCCTTCTCCACGAACTGAACTTTCGGTACAGCGTCTTTCAATGCTTGCTTGTCTTGCTCGGTCGGCGTGAATCCAAAGAAGCTTTCTGCTTTGTCGGACAGGAACAGTCCGGCGGTCGCGTAGGCCATGATGCCGCCACCAATGATGAGACGCGTACGCTGTGAGAGGTTGCGGTAGGATTGCCAGAGAGACATGTTGGGAATGATATGGTCGAAGTGGTGCTGGTCGAGAACAGGAAGAATGGTAGCTGGGATGGAAAATGCAGGGATGTTCGCGGACATCAAACTCAATTTCACGCTTCGGCTCTCTACCATGCTGGAATTTGCCGTGCAACGATAAGTTACCACTTCAACAGACTCCATCGAGAGGAAAGGTTTCGAACAGACCAGTTTTGATCGATAACATAACGTCTTCTTTAGGCATAAGCAAGGGTGATGTATTCAGAGAAAACGGAATCATCTATTCGCATATCCAAAAAGACATAAACACGGCCGGAACTGAGTACCATGAAAGATATTCAGGCCTCAGAGATGAGGTTGAGCGGTCTGGCAAAAGCATTTCCAAAGTCATAACTGAGCAGCATGCTCATCAAGAAGTGAATGCGACTCTACATCAAGATACTATGCTCATCATGTTCTCACCAGGGCCTCCAGCGTCTTGCACTGCTATGCTCACGGACTTCCACATTTGCCGCTATTCATCCATCAAAGCTTAGATACCAGCCCACTCCCATGGTGCAGGAGCACGCTTGGCAGGAGCAGCAGTCTCTTCTGGGAACGGAGTAGTGGTGACTGCAGAAGGTGTGAAGACACCATTGTTGACGAGCCAAGCTGCAGAGTTGAATTCGGACCAGAGCTCCTGAACACGGAAACCGTAGATGTTCTCGCTGTCTGGGACGGTGTTGAGTACGCCGAGGCCAACGACGGGGATGTCATTGCTTTCAGTGGCTTGACCTTGGGCAGAGCGAAGGGTCTGCCATCTGACCGTGACAAAGTCGCACCCGTAGCGGATACCCAGAAGGTCGAAGGGAATCAGGGGTTGAGCACCTTGGGCAGCCCTGGTGTAACAGTCAGTACATATAATGTGGATGAAAGTTATGGATAGACGAACATGAATGCAGCTCGCCCGACAAAGGTAGCCTCGTTAACCACGAATGGGGCGTCGTTGCCCCGGTTGCGGATGATGTTGACTGCCGACGAGTAGTCGATGAAGTCTTCAGTCAGCGCTTCGAGAGCAAGTTCATCGGTATAGGCTCGGATGAGAGACTGGAAGATTTCGGCGGCGTCCTCGGCTTGAGCTTCAGTCAGGCATGTGGAGGGCTCAGGTGCTGGACATTCTGTGCCATTGCCTGGAACTGGAGACGTCTCGTTGCCTGGAGTCGGTAGACCAGTCGTGCCTGGGATAGGTGCTGTTGGGGCGGGTACCGTTGGAGCAGGTGCTGTGTCGTTGCCATATGATGGTGGCGCATTCTGACGCTTCTTGCCCCAGCCTCTGATTCCATATGGATATGCTTTTGGTCTACCCCATGCTGGCTCTGGAGCGGCGAGGGCGGCCGTGGCTAGGCCAAGCGAGAGGAGAGCAGTGAATGTAGCGCGCATCTTGATGTTCGGATACAAGCAATACCTTAGTCAGAGCAGAAAAGCAGAGCAGAAAAGCAGAACAGGAGAACGACAGAGTGGCAGAGCGACGATGCTGTGGAGTTGAATGTTGTCTCCATGGCGATAGATATAAGTGTTCAGAGGATGCGCGATTGACCAGGAGGCCGGAAACGACATACCCTTCATGTCGCTACTCGTCTTCGTGTCATGCGCATGGAGATGAGTAGGGGCCTTCCACAATTGTCCGACCCGTACAATGGATCACTTTTACCATTTTTGGTGCATTTCGAGAGGTCCAAGAGCCTTGGCTTGTTGTACGAGTGGATACGGCACCACGATACGCCCTCAACTGATGCAATGAAATATTGGAGCTCATTGTTTAGCCGCGACAGCCAAGGAGCTACATTAGACGATGATGTCGAATGCTGGTGATCTGCATATATGATAAGCTCCTCATAGCCTTGGGTAGCGTAGAAGTGAGAGGGAGAGTGCTCAGCCCTACTGTAGAAGCGTCAACAATTGCGATGTGTTCTAGACAACGCAATGTAAACACTGCACTGTTGGCTGATCTTGTGCAACGAACGCTTACTGCGCTCAAATTCTTCCGTTATCTTGTGGCTGGTGGATCCTGGCAATCTTCGGGAGATCGCTTGAGAGATGCAGCTGCCCTGCTGGGAAAGGATTGTGTGTCACGTCGATACGAGACCTCGATGCAGACACTGCAGGACATAATAGTAGAGGCTGAAGCTGAAGCAGGCATGTCTACTGCCAGCGCATCTCTGACTCGTCTCGGTTCGGTGACATATGCAGGTACCACGGAGAATTGTCTTGGGCGCAGCCGTTGAGCTGTACGGCGCTGCCAAGGTTGTCAAAGGAACGTGGTTTCCAGACTCCCTCTCATCTTGAATATGTTTCGGAGGCGCATGTTGTGTAGTACTTGATGAAGACGAAGCGTGAAATGGAGGAAGGCATCGAGTTTGTTTTCGCCCCCTCGATCGGAGAGCACTCGGGCCGACCGAAGCCGGCTTGGCGTGTATATTTCGTGTTGTTCTCGGAAGCTCGACCTCGCGCCTGGACTTCCCACCTACATACGACATCTTCGCGCAGAACTTGTATTAAGGACATCAACATCAGCGTTCGAACAAAGCAAATATCGAGCCTCGACTGCGGTCTTTCGTAAGTGATAGGTCGAGATATACTGGGGACTTTCTTAAGCTTTCTTTTGTCACACTACTTTCTGAGAAGGTAATAGCCAACACGAGTTCATACAACTGACCATAGTAGATCCATCATCAATCCCGACTCGGATTCTACTCACCGCCGCCTTGAGTGTAATCGGACCCATGGCCGAGTCTGTCGCCATTGAGTCAGGCCGCGGCCTGCTCGGCTTTGGCAAGCCAGTCAATGCGATCTCAGAGGACAGCATGGTCCGTTCTTATCGAAACCAGCCTCGCCCTCGCTTTTCCAATGCCATTTCAGATCACAGTGGCCAGCCGCTGATGCTGAAGGAGTGCAATATGATCGCCCTGATGAACAAGCTTACCGACAAGCCCGAATGGAATCGGAAAATCAACGATGAAGACATCGTCAAGAAGTGGCGCGCTGAGTGCGCTGAAATTGAAAAGACCTCCAAGCCAGAGCAGGCCGTGACTCAGAAGATGTTCGACTATTGCATCGAAGAGCTTCGAGATCACGCAAAGCAATTCGAGCTGCATGGCTTTGTGCCAGCGATTGATGCTGAGCGAACGGTCTACAAGTCTGATTTCTGCATTTCCGACGAGCTGAAGGCACAGCTCAAGAATTCCGTGGCACCCCTGGAAGATCTGCCCGCGGACCAGAAAGACTGGCACCCAGACTCTGATGAGAAGGTGCTTGATCTAGTTCATCCATCCTTGTACCCGCTCATTTACGGAAGTTCTCAAGCATTGTCAGAGGGTGTCGTCCCGCTCGAGGGCTGCGAGAAATACATCGGCAAGGGTGTCATCGTTCCAGTCCCGGAGAAGGAGGATCTCCAGGTCGAGCGTTTCTCCGGTAAGTCTAGGTACTCGAGCGCGCTCTTGGGGTGACGTCGCGAACACCGAGCTGTCTTCAGAGCTTCAATGCCGATTCCGCATCTCCATGATCCATGCTGACTTTCTTCCGTGCTAGGTCTGTTAGGACGGCGACACGGTAAGCAGCACTTCTACTCATCGCGCTTCCAGTGGTTGCCATGCGAGGTTACATTCGGCAAAGATGACACTGTCAAGATCTCCAGCTACATTAACAATCTGCACCCCAAATTCCATCAGCCACCTTATGAGGTGCTAGAGCGCATCATCGCCAAGATTGTGCCGATGTGGGATGCGACGCTTTCTGGCGATGGGTTCCACTTGCGGCCTCCTCGCCTTGATATCGATGGAGTCGAGTACGATGAGCCCGATGGCGAGCGCCCTCCAGCAGAAAACGAAGATGAACTGCATCAAAACGAGATCTATGAGCTCGATGACGCCTGGAGACGTGAAAACCAGGTTCTTAGGAACCTGCCGGAGCCTGGAAGCTATTCCGCTCGGCTCTTCGACGAAGGAGACAAGAAGGATACCACTGTGAATCTGCGCAATGACTTCTCTGATCAAGGCCTTCAAGTCATCGTGAAATTGGCCAACATCCATCTGACGCCCGATAAGCCAACTTATGACGGAGGTGCATGGCACATTGAAGGTCAGCTGAACGAGCACATCTGTGCGAGTGCCATCTACTATTACGACAATGACAACATTACCGAGAGCCATCTGTCATTTCGCGAGCGCGTCAGCGCCGATGATTTGACGCAAGATAAGGAATATGAGCAGGACGAATATGGGCATTTCCTGAAGCTGTATGGTATCGAGCAGAATGGCCCCGCTGTTCAGACCCTGGGCAAGGTCAACACCAAGGAAGGCCGACTGATCACCTTCCCAAATGTCTTGCAGCACAAGGTCGAGCCTTTCGAGCTTGAGGACAAGACGAAGTCAGGTCATCGCAAAATTCTCGCTCTCTTTCTGGTCGATCCATACCTGCGCATCCCATCCACCGCCCACGTTCCACCTCAGCAGAAGAACTGGTGGCGTGCCATGGTCCTCGATCTGGACCGAGTCACAGATCTTCCTCCAGAGCTTGCTGAGCGGGTGGTCGACAGTGAGCACGATCTCATCAGCATGGACGAAGCGAAGGCCCTGCGACTTGAGCTGATGGCTGAGCGTAAGCTCTTTGTGCAGGATGTCGACAAGCGCTACCATGAGGAGGAGTTCAGCTTCTGCGAACACTAGAGCGTGCTTCCGGTGCCATCATCGCCCTAGACCCCGGGCCACTGCACTCTTCGACCTACATGCATCCTCCTTCAACTCGCGCTCATTACTGCATCTGCTTTCCCCAGGCAGGCAATGCATTAGTGACATGCGGCCCACGCCTACACCGAAAAAACACCCCAATGATACCCATACAGCACTACGACTGCTTTCCGACTTCTCCCGTCACCATGTCAACTCAATCGATAGCGTTGCGCAAGCGGCTAGGGAGCTTGAAGCAGGCCTCAACCTTGCCTGAACATCACTCGATCTGAAGCGATGATCGAACGTGGGGAAAGACTACAAGTTGGAAAGTTGCAAGAGAAGGCGCAAGTGACGAGCTTCACGACCAGTTACGTACAATTACAATACAGGAGTACACCAATGCTCATGCTGACCCACGCCTTCGCTGTCCTTCCCAAAGAGCCAATGCTAATAACTTTTTCTTCCATCAACGTAATCATCAATCTCAAGGGTATACTCTTTTGGTTCATTCTTTTCGTGGACTCCAGACTGTCGATTTGTGGCGTGATCAATCGATGCGGGCCTCCTTCATAGAAAACCCTTTACGCCATCGCTAAACAAAAAACCAGAAAACTTTTCCACCTTTTACCGAAAATCTCGGCCGTGAAGTCATAGTCGTAACGCGCTCCTCACTCAACAAACTCTGAAAATCCGTGTGTAGCGCAACTTCTGGCGTCAAAGCTGAACCCACCCATTCTCGACCGCAAGAAGATACTCATCCTCCCAAACAGCATCCCAATTCACACCATCCTCTTCCTTTCCATAAACACCAGTCGTACCATAAGGTCCCTTCGTACTGATTTGCTTCCCTCTCGGCCAGACACCATTACTCCGAATCTCAGATAAAACGAAATCGCCATGGACAAGATTCTTCTCGGGCTCGAAAATACATCCTGCGAAGAAGAGTTCGATACTGAGCTTGTGACCTAGTCGGTTGCGGGAGGCGATGAGGTTTCGTGCTGCGGAGAAGACTTTTCGGAGTTTTGCTGCGCGTTCTTTTCCTGTGGTCGTGCCACTGTCGCAGCCGCAGAGGTCTGTAGCGCGGACTTGAAGTTCGCCTTCCCATTGGACTTCGAGGTTGGAGAAGAGGTCGGAGCACATGTATGGGACGCTGATGGAGAGGTCGCGCATTTTTGGGAGGGAGGTGAGGAGGGAGCAGATGTGTTCGTTGCTTTGGAGGTGGCCTGGGTAGGGGTGGTAGAAGCCGTCGTCAGAACGTGGTGAGTGCTCGAGGACTTGCAGAGTGTCGTGGGAGGCTTTGACAAGTGCGAGCATGCCTGCGACAGAGATTGTGGAGAGGTTGGTGATGTCTAGAACTTCTAGGCTAGTAGCAGTCTGTGCGATGAGCTCGAGATCTTCGTCGCAGATCGGCTTGTGGAGAGTGTTGCCGAAGATCTTGAGTCTCTTGAGGGCGCTGAAATCGACACGTGGATCTTCCAGTGCGTTGGGCGAGTTCTCTTTCTCAAGCGCCTCGGCCTGATCCTTAGGCAGGCAGACGGCTTGGAGCTCAAGAGAGTGGAGTGCACTGCCAGTGCCAGTATTGACGTTGAGCAAGTCGATCCAGTCCTCGGCAGTGCTGCGGCGAAGCACAGTCCATGGCACGCTCAAGAATTGAAGCTCGTGGCATTCCGAGACGATGGACAAGATGAGCTTGTCGGTTTCAGCCGTGTAGAAGCCATTGAACCAAAGCCGTCGTACGTGTCTGGTCAAATGTGGCATCTGCTGGAAGATGTTGTCGGTGGTCTTGAGCGTGCAGAATGGGTCGCGGTAGACAGCGAATCCGGAGTGATTGTCGATTAGCTCGTAGATGCTGTACTTTCGTCGGCCTCGAGATACTGGCAGTTCTGCCCATCGCTCGCTACCTCGCCACCGCCGCTCAAAGACATGCTCGAGGTTGTAGGAGAGGGACCATTCGTGCCATGCCGAGCAAACTTGGCGGATAGAGGCAGTGGCATCCCATCTCAGAGACTCGGCAGTGACAGGGCCGCGTACATATTTGGAGAGCTTGACCTTCTGAAGCGGAAGTGGTGCTTGGGAGAGTCCGTAAGTGTATCGCTCGCCCTCATACTCGTTGGCCTTGGTAGCCAGCAGCAGTATTTCAGATAGAATTTCTTGTGGCAAGTCGTTGATCGGCATCCTTACTGCCTTAGGTCGACACTAGCGCCTATGACAGTGAGGTGAAGTGAATGAAGGGAGATAGCAGCAGTATTATGCAAACGTGTTAGGTCACAAAGAAGAGATGTGAGTGGGCACAGATAAGAGGGAGAGTTGCTTCTTTGTCTTACCCGCGGGCACGGCGCGCCAGAGTTCAAGAGGCGATTGCTCATATATCACGATCAGTCGCCGCCCGTTCACGGAGGCCACTTGCCCACCAGCCGTCCAATCCAAACCATTGCTAAGCATCCAGAGAATTCTTTTCGTGTCTGGGGAAGTTGCGGAGAACCTCACGTCAAACGCCATCCAGCGCTCAAACCACGACACATGGACCAACCGCACTTGGCGTGCGTCGTTCGCCAGACCAGAATTGGCATTTCGTGAGTCAAAGGAACTGCTTTCAACGCGCAGAGCAAGGGGTCAGCAGTCGCAAAGCGCAGACAACCGTACCACGTGTGCCTGACTCTCGTCGTTTCGTGAGGGTAACAAAATCCAGAAAATACGTAATCGCCATGTGAATGGATGGAAGCGGAGCTGGTCACGAGGTGCGACAAAGATCAGCTGGCGAAGTGCGACAAGTCGCTACGACGGGTACGGATGCATCTCGGAGTCGCGAAAAACGCCATGACAGTCGTACGAGGAAGGCGACAACGGCGACGGCAATAGTCCGAAGTTTTGGTATGAATATGGCAGAGGCACAGCTTACAGTTTTCGAAATTTTAGGGAGAGAAGTGGTGGCTCTGCTGTGAAAGCGGAACGCTTGCCGAGAAACTCTGTTTGTCGTCATTCGCGACCAGGATTTGACCCGATGCAAGCCGTACACAATGCTCATACCAAAGCGCGACACCGTTACCAAGAATTCGCACAGAAAGAATATCTCCGCGGCTTACACAAACTCACATGATTTTGTATGCCGTTAACAGCAGTCGGATCCAGGCGTCTATGTCGCAATATTCCAGGCCGAGCTCTTCACACATATACGTACCGAAGGCTGCACGTCGGGGAGTTGCGATCAACGAAGAGGAGTCGGAATGACTTGACACATCAATCTGCACTCCCTCTGAGACATCACTACGCGCCAATGCATACCCCATGGGCAACGAACGCCTCTACCGCCCGGCGAAGAGCCATTGGCACGCGGGCAAGACGAATGACCTATCTTGGCCGCTCGGGCTTCAACACGTACACAAAGACCCGAAAACTACTTTCAACAATGGATAGGACAAAGCCGAGATGATAATTGTGCGAACGAACGTGACCGGTTTCCATGACCGAGACTGCTCTGCTCATCAAAGCACAGTCAGCTGGCTCCCGGACATGTGATCTCGTGAGATGAGCCGCGCCACGAAACCGTGTCATGTTCGCGGTGCCACACGGCATGATCAGTCTTGAGGTCTGCGACGATAGCGATGTCGCTAGATCACACCGCCTTACGACTCTAGTCTCCTGGAACAAAGTAGTACGCCCAAGAGGCAACGGTAGGTGCCAGTCTTGCAATACCGATGGTGTTTTGTTACAACACTACGTTCCACTTCGCAGTTTGAGTCCAGATTACCCAAGATTCGATATACAGACACCATATGCGGAGGGACTCTTCGGGACGTGCGTTTCAGCTAATACTCAAGTACGATGAAGATTTACGCTGTCCGCAATACCTTGAGCCTGGGGTTGTAGTTCCCAGTGAGAAGTCCGCAGCTTAGCCCTCGAAGAAAAGGGAGTTTTCACGGTTTCGCTCGCTGCAAATCTCTTTCAGCAAGCATCAAATGCTAGTAGGTATCTCTGCGTAGCGTAGATATATGTCTTGCTATACTCTCTGCGCATCCTCATTCCATTCGGCGCTGAGCCATCCTCATCCCTGTCCACTCCAGATCATGATATCTCTCGCTCATTAACGTCATCACTTCTTCCCCAACCCATTCGCCATGCCCATACTCATGCCCTTGATGCGCTTAGCCAAGTTGCCCTCGTCTACGCTCCCCCGCTTGTCAGGTCTCGCCTTGAGCTCATCCAAGATCAGGATCAACGATTTCCAACCTAGAATCCAGAAGAGAAAGATTAGTCCAGGTGTCCTCACAGATTGCCAGCGCCCACGATCGATGCGATGAAGAAGAATATTATACAAAAGTGTTCAGGTTTTGTGCAATAGTTCTACATCTGCAGGATCGTTTCAAGAGTGGCCCAACCTGGAGTATGCATGAGAGTGGCGCCGAGCTGGGCGTCTTTTTGAATTGCGGTTTTGCAGAGGAGGTTGAGTTCGTTCTGGAAACAGACGTGTTAGCAAAGTTGTGACAAGAGGGTTGATAGAAGTACTCACATCACTGAGCACGCCAAGTCCAGCAATGTAGCACAGGGCGTGGAAATCTGACACGGCAAGAACACCTGTCGGGGAGTCGAGCGACACTTTGCTTGCGCCGGCTCTGAGGTGTTTCTGTAGATCTCTGGTTTCTTGTGTCTGACCAAGGAGTTCGCGATTCTCGACCGTGAAGTCGTTCTTGGCAAAGAGAGGATTTGGCTCGTTCGGGAAACCGTGGGTAAGGGTGACAAACAGATATTCCACTGGGAATGATGGCTTCGCGTTCTCCTGGACGTTGGCACCATACTCGTTTATTCTTCGGTAGAACACCTCTGGAATGTACTTCTTCTGGCCGAGCTGCTCGGCTTCTTCCTCGTCCTGGACAAGCATGACACTCGGGTCTGCAGAAGGCTCGATGATCTCTGCACGCACCATTTCCACAGCTGCGTTTGAAGCCTGGTATGCGGCAATCCCGATCTGGCCTTCAGGGTCTCCAGAGATCACACACGTCACGAAGTTGCTTCCGAACTGGCCAGTCTCACTCCATTTTGAGGGCCGAGGGTATTTGGCCTGATATCGGGACGCAAAGCAGACTTCGAGCGAAGACAGGAAATACGAGTCGACGTGGCGCTTGCAAATGGCAGCACCTTCTTCGGGGTTCTCGGGGCTTATTAGGTCAGTAAAGACAACACCAAGACGTTGCATACCAGCAAGCTCGGCGACCTTGTCGGTTTGTGCCTCCTTCTCCCACTCGGTCATGGTGACACCGTCCACCTCATCGCCTTGCGGAGGCTCGTAGATTGCTTCCACAACAGCCTTGGTACCAAGCGGGACCTGGTCGTACGCTTCGTATCTGCCGTAGAGGAACCCTATCCGCTGAACTCCACTCTTACGCCAGAAGTCGATAAATCTGTTGACGATATCAAACGATTGAAACTCCACGTGGTCGACCATGCGGTATTCTTGGGGCTGTAATGAGATGGCGGATGGCTGGCATTTCGTGCAGATCTCGGCAGGAAATGGCCTGTGTCCCGAAGGGCAGTTTGGGTTGACGCGGTAGTATGGTTCGGTCAGAGGCGGCATGTACGAGCTTCCAGAGTCGTACTTGTTCTTGCCCTGGTTGATCTTTCGCAGGTATGCATGGAAGGACATGTGCTTGATTTTGTGCTCCTCAAGATAGCCCTTGTCGTAAGGCTCCAGTGGCTGGCAGTAGTCACACATGCCTTTGGGACCGTGTCTGCACATCTTCTCGTCCTTCTTCCGCCTAATCTTGCCATCCTCCTTGTCTAACCGATCGTCGAGCTCGGACTGCTTGACCGTCTCCCAAGGGTTCTTGATGAGGGTTGGAGCTTTGTTGAAAATGATACTTGACTCGACCTCATTTTGGCTGACCTCGTTGCCGTTGAGCTTGTTGGCCGCGGCGCTGTGTCCGTTGGTGGCAGGAGCATCTTCCTGCTTGTAGTCGAGAAAGAGCTGAGTGCCGTGCGTGATTCCCAGTCTGCTAAAGCTCACGCCCTTCAGCGACTCGATCGGCCTAGAATCTGCGCCATGTGGTCGTGGGGAAATGGTGACAGTGGAGGGTATCACATTCTTGGGCAATTTTTCGAGGACCTCGGGAAGGACGGTAGGTATTTCGGTGTTTGAATCGATGGTGAGGCGGAACTGGCCCTCACGGCTTTGGAACCGCAGTATCATGGTCGCGGTGGGTGGAAGAATGGTGGAAGGTGGTGGAAATGTTGCAGCGAGAGTCGAGGTTGAGAGGCGGTATGACGAAATGCGTTATCGTATCGTGTGTGCCAACGCCATACAGATGTAAGAGGTATGGAAGGTGGTGGTGGAGGTTTTTGGTGGATGTCGAAGTGATTGCTGTGGTGCAGGCGGCAAATGATTATGAAGCTCGTGCTCTCCGTTAGCCTGAATCTCGCGAACTGAAGGTGAGCTGTTGCAGGTGAACGCGATGACGATGCTTCGGGCTCGGTCCGTCGATCCGGCGCAGGGTTCGGCTTGTGACTTCCGCGATCTGAACACCTAAGACTATTCTAACAATAAATCTGGAGGGCACATTCACGCACGACAGCCAACTAACAATACGCTCCTTGACCACTTACACCGGATTTGGGCTGAGAAAGTAAAGACTTATATACGACTTCGAGATCGTGCTCCAAACTGGCCACACACCACACACGACTATTCGCTCCCTGAGCGCCGACAATAACCATGGCCGAGAACACCACCTTCAACTCCACCTTCAATAGCACAAACGGCACAAATGGCACAGACTACAGTAGCTGGCAATCAACAACACCCCGATCCTGGGCAGACTTCTGGATAGGACTTCTCTGGCCCGTACTCTACATCACAATCCTCGTCGGCTCCCTCTCCACATTCTCCTCCTTATACCGAAAACGTCAAATCGCAAAAGCCGCGCGACTAGAATCTTGGTTTCCGCCTCACCGACAACGCGATATATACTTAAGTCTATTGCATTTGGATCCTCAGGAACAAGATACGAAAGCGGGCGAGAAGACTATAAGCAAAGTCCCGGATAATGTTCTGAAAGCTGCGCTTTTGAAGAGGGCGGTTGAGGATATTCAGAGGATCGTGCAATTGAGGAGTACGAAGCCTGCGCTGCAGACGCTTATGCAGAGGGGCAGTATTGGGGATGATCTATGGCAGAGATTCTTGATGGCTGAGAAGGAGATGGAGGAAGAGGTTAAGGATGTGGTGAATGAGGTGAGCACAAATGCAGCGCAAAATATGAGCCAAATGGAAATACTGACATGTAATATCAGGCCAACGCTTTCTCACCAAATTGGGGACAAGTCATCTTCCAATCCGCAAACGAGATCAACCAGAACCGGTTAATCAAAGAGCGAATCGCAGAACTTCAAGCCACGACTGAAGCAGAGAAGGCATGGTGGGATGAGAAGAAATCCAAGACCTCAGCCAGCTTCATGAAGGAGCTTGACGATGAAGCTGCAGAGAAAGCTCAAGCTGAGGCACTGGCGGCTGCCGCTGCGAAAGCCAAGAACGGCAGTAGTGATGAGGATACCGTACTCGTAGAGTCTGGAGGACCAGGAAGCGCACAAGGCAGTATGAGGGGCAAGAAGAAGGGTGGCAAGAAATAGATGCGCTTCGGACCATAATGATAATGGGTATGAATCGATGCCATTCGAAAGCAAGGTGGATTGGCAGGCGCAGCAGGGGTTCTACGCGGGAAACGCTATTTGCATACTAGCATAGCATGTGCTCTCAGCATCGGCGTTACAGGAGGTATATGTGAATGTAGATTGTCGTCCAGCCTCTGTGCTGGCAATGAATAGTAGCGTCTCTCCAAGAGCCACTTCCTTGAAGTAGGACGACTTTGTGTCTCTGAACTTGCAGGCATTTCTCAGCCTTCTCACGTACAACAAGCCCAATCCTCAAAGTACCTTCCTCTTCTCATCAAGAGCTGCCCCCAATGCATTCAAAGCCTTTCCCTGCCCCCTCCTATTGTCCTTGATCGCATCAACCCCATGCTCCTCAACCCAAACATAATGCGTACTCCCAGTAAAGTCCACATACACGTAACCCACGGCAGACGCACGTCTTGCACTCGTAAAAAGAGGGCCGAGTTCTATCATATTATGATTGTCGAGAAACTCTTTTGCGGAAGACCAGCCAGGGAATTCGGTTCCGTAGACTGTGTGTGACTCTTGAGAGGGTGGACATGAATGGATGAACTGCCCCAACATGTGGTATGCGATGCTTTCCTCTAGAAACATGTCCAGGAACTCGCTGGGATTGGCGCAGTGCTGCTCGGAGTGGATGTTGTCGCTGTGGTGCATCAGCACATAGTAGCGCGCAGGCATGGAGGGGTGGGGTTGTTTGAGTGGGTATGGCGCTGGCTTCGTCATGGTTGTGAGAGTGGTTGTTGCGTCTAATGTGTCCCGGTTGCTATGTTGTATCGAAAATCAAAAGGGTATCTCCATGTGGATCGGCGTGTTTGCTGCAACCTTCCAGTGATTCGAAGTGTTTCGAATTCTTCAAGGTATCTCTCAGCCAATATGTTCGATTCCAACCCCATCGAAGAGGTTCTCATTCATATCCAAATCCAAGAACGAAGGGTCGAGAAGCATATTCTGACCATAATCGAAGTTTCCAATGTAGTCTAAATCCGATATTCCTGGCATCTGCTCGAAGAAAGCGTCTGACGTTGACATGGAGGGAGGTGTCATCTTATCAAGATCCTGCTTGAGAACTGTTGCAATTGCTTTTGCAGCTCGACGAGCTTCTTGTGATCGATGCGCGTTCTTTTCGAAGAGACCTTTTGCGGTTGAGAGGGCTTGTGAAATGTCGTCGCGTCGGTGTAGAGCGCCAGGATTTTGATTTCCGTCGTCTAGTCTGCTGAGAGCGAAGCAGAGCATCATGGTTGCCTGGAGGAATTCGTGGTTCAACGAGGTTGCGACTTTCCATCGCATGCTGAACCACAGTCCACCGGGTTCTATCTCTTCACCTAAGCGGCGTTGGTGCTCTAGAACTGCTAATGCGGCATTTATGCACAGCTCGTTTGATTTCGGATTCTCCTGTCCGGAAGAGCCTTGCACGAAACTTCGTCGGTGTAGCAGGTATGTTGCCTTTTGGATGAGTATGTCCAAGAACATTCTGTTGAGAATAGCGCCAGGGTTTTCGCCGATACATAGCTCGAGTGGTCTGTGCCTTAGCCAGGTGGGCATAGCAGCGATCGTTCTTTGTAGCTTGGCGTCAAGTGCGATCATGGCAGATGGGGATGTATGTGCTGCCTCTGTAGCATCGTATATCTCGGAAGCCACCTTGATGATACCGTCGCGCTGTATGAGGCCAAGCAGTGGCGTGTGTGATGTCCATGGTCGTTCAGGTGGCACTTGATCATGTTGGAAGGTAAGATCATTCTCGAATAGGTGAGCGGGTGGCCGAACATCGCATAACGAATCTTTGATCAAGCGAGGCAAGCCAACTTGAGTGCTCGTGAAGAAATCCACATGGTAGAGACTTAACCAGATTCTCCTTCTCATTTCTGCTTGCAGCGGTCGAAGATTTGGCCAATGTCGTGGATCTCGATGCAGTCCAATGCGGAATGCTATCCGAATGATCACGCCCAGGAGAAGATAGTTACCAATCCAGATGTCAATATTGATATTTTGGTCGACGGCAAAATGAATCATTAATGTTTCAATGGTGTATCGAGTAGGGTTCAGGTAGTCGCCAGCGACTAGGCAGTGGATAGTCAATGTCCGATATGTCTCCAGCATATCGGGACTCAGTTCTGGCGTGGAGCTGTTCGCACCACCTTCTTGCTGCTGGAGCAAAGCAGACATGGTCATCATGCTGAAGAGAAGACCAACCCACATTATCGGAGCTGCACCAGGATTGTTCCAGAAATTGGAGTACTGCGACAAAGATCAGCGATCGCCTCAGAGAGCCTAAGCTGAGGACTTACCTCGGAGAGAAAATTGCTTCGTGAAAGTATAACTGCAAAGGCCAATGTTAGTGACGGTGCCAACTCTTGAGGGTTATCGTAATGCTTACAAGACGCTAAATCGAAAGAATTGAAGAACTGAGAGATAAGCCGATCAACGACTTTCCGTGGTGGTATCATGGCTAATATCTGATCTCTAGGCAAGCACGGTCCTGTGTTAAGAAGGGAGATCCTCGCCGCTGCTGGCTCTTGCTGTGTGCCTGTATCTGATTGTGAGGGCACCGGACTGCCGCTACTGTTGGAGAGTTCATCTGGTAAGTCGTCTTTGAGTTGTTGAAGATCATCAAGTATCGTGCTCCAATGAGTATTGCCCACATATATCGGGTTGCTGTCGTCGAGACTCAGGCTGCCCATATTTGGTGCCTCGCTTGCATGGAAATCGACTGGTCCAAGAGGGGCCTGGGGTATCTGAGGAAGGGTGTTTGCCGGAGTCTGTGCCTGTTCTGGTTTGGGATTATTGACAGAGTGTTGCATCATGTCTCTCATCTCGGTAACCATTTTCTCGAGCCGAGCAACTCTTTGCCGATTCTGGGGCCCTCGTGCATGAGCCGGCCGGTAGTCGACTGCATCTCGACGTTCCTGTTCTGTAGAAGTGTAATAGCAGTCTGAAGGCTTGTCTCTTCGCACACATGCACTGCAAGGACTTTGACGGTCACATCGGAGCCTGTATCGGGTCAGCCTTAGTCTGCTTTTGATCATTACTTTACTCACTTGCGTGCTCTACAAAATGTGCAGCTCAACGTGGGCTTGTCCCTCCTCCTCTTATCTTTTGTCGAGGAAGGCGTCGACATCTTCGCCCCCTTGTTGCATTCTTGGCGCATGAGGAAGGGTTGGTATTCTTGGCGGGAGGAGATGTAGTGCAGATCGCGTCGATCGAACGTGGCCAATCAAGATTCGATGAGCGTTTTGGTTAAGATGACTAACAGGACAAGGATCTGATCTTCGAACGCGTTCTCCAAATCTCATTCACAAACAAACATTCACTCACACGACTTACTGCTACTTTATCAGAGACTGCAATATTTCGCCGACATCTCATCGTCGATGGCTCTACTACTCTGCCAGAGCCAAGCACTCAGGCATCCGATGCCGATGCGGCTCAAGTCGCATGGCTGAGCTCATCAACATTGCACCCGCGACCCGCATCAGATCACTTAGCAGACATCCGGGCACGCATGGCAGTACCGACCGGCGTCTTAGAGATGACCAGCGTACTCTGACGTCGACGATGGATTTCGCCCCGTATCCACGAAGACACATGACCGGCGATAAACAGCTCACCTTAGCGGCTGCCAAGACTGCTGTGGGTGAGTGAGATCTGGCAGAGCATGAACGCGCCGAAATAGGCCGATACCAGCCAAATCGCTATACGAACACCACTGCTGCTATTCTGGGCGAGATCTGGTCTTCAGTCATTGGTCGATCTATTCTCCGACATTCGAAGAAGGAAAACTGTCGTGTGTTTCAGTCTGCGGGACAGAAACGCGTTGCTCTTCACGCGTCATTGCGCAGCCTAACTTTCATAACCCTGTTCCGAGAATTGTGCTCAACGCATGGCGTGCATGTGCACCACGAAGACATCGGCGTCTTGCCCTTGGGCATGCACTGGAGGTCAGCTGTTCTATGAATGACCCGGGGCTCTGTCACTGCGCATGCCATGCGTATGAGGCCAATCGGCTCTCGGCTGTCACTGTCAAGCCGGCGCCCTCAGTTGCCTGGCGGTCGGCATCTCGAGCAGAACTGGTGGACAATTGAGAACGGAAGTCGTACCAGCTCACGGCTCTGAGCACCATCTACGCGCCAACGCACGGCGTCACTTTGGCAATGTTCTCGGAGCATTGTTGCGAGACGATTCAGAATCAATCAGCCATATCAAAGTTGTCAAGGTCTGGATTGGGAGCTGAGTTGAGAATGAACGCATGCAGAAGAGACTGTGTTTGTTTCGCATCAAACGCTATCAAGATGAGAATCAAGTACGACTATCGAAAGACTAACGGTGGCTCGGAATGCCCTCCACATCTTTCGCCTTGTACAACTCTTCGACGTACTTCTCCTCCTCTGCCGTGAGCTCCTTGTCTTTAGTCGCAAGTGCTTCCGCTATCCTATCGATTCTGTCAAAATCGATGACAGGCGCGCTCACCCGCTTGTTGATCCACGACAAGGCCACATATGACATCCTCCAGCCCCGTCGTTCGGCCACTTCTTGGACTCTCTTGATGATCGCCCGATCACCTTCTGGCACCTTCGCCGTAGCTGGTCGTGTAAGCATACCACTAGCGAGCGGCGCCCACGGGATCAGACCAACTCCGGTCTCGTTACAGAACTTGATCATGTCCCGCTCTTCTTCACGGTACAGCAGGCTGTAGTGATTCTGCATGCTCACAAACTTGGTCCAGTTGTTCTTCTCTGCAACGAATTGCATCTGAGCGAATTGGTAGGTGTACATTGAGCAAGCACCGATGTACCGAACCTTTCCAATGCTCACGAGGTCGTGCAGCGCCTTCATTGTCTCTTCGATCGGTGTAGATGGGTCGAAGCGGTGAATTTGAAGCACGTCCAGATATGTTGTATCCAGCCTTCTTAAACTGGCCTCAACCTGCTCGAATATGGCAGATCTGGACAGGCCGCCTTGGTTCACATAGTCCTTGGATCTGGAGATGGCGTTCTCATATCTGTCGCCTTTGACATTCGGAGCCTCGCCAACATAGCCTCCACACTTGCTCAGGAGGATGAGCTTATGCCGTGGCAGCTGGTAAGTCTTGATCGCTTTGCCGATGATCTCTTCACTTTTGCCGTTGGAATAGACATTAGCAGTATCCCAGGTGTTCAGTCCGTGATCGAAGGCGCCTTTCAACAAAGGTAGAGCCTTGTCTTCCTCAAGAGACCATGGCACCCAGTGCTTGTCGCCAAGACTCATACATCCCAGGATTGGGACAGACACTCGAAGCCCAGTGTTGCCCAAACGCTTGTAAGTGACATGTGTCTCGTGAATTGATCTGACCACAGCATCGGCATTGTCATCTGCAGCACGTCAGTACAGGTGAGAATGAAATCTTGACGAGACTTACTGCGATCGAAAGCGCCGTGCTCAGGATCGCCTGCTGGTTCGATCGCCATTGGAGACATTTCGGAATTCTGGTGAGCAACTCGTGAAGCACTGACACTCTTAGGCACGACCGTCCGTTGCAGAATGAACTGCCACGTGGAAATCACTCCTCATCATATTCATGTTTGGTTCCGAAGTTTTCGGTCCGATTTGGGGTGTTTCCTGGACGTCGGGATGTTTGCACTTCAGCTCCATACCATTCCTCCGACCTGACGAAAGCTTGACCACCTAAGGTACGTGACGTGCCGAGCGGGTGGCCTGCATTGCATACAATGCGACAATACCGATATTGGACCTGAAACAACATATAAACAGCCTTGACGGTCGCCTTGAACCAAATCATCCAACAGCACAATCACATCACAACAAGCATCTACTACTCCCACAACAACCAACAACTCTACCACCTCAATCAAACAACTTCACTACCTTCAAAATGGTTTACAAGCTCATCTCCAACGCTGCCGAGCTCGAGGCTGCCAAGGCTGCCGCCGACAAGTACGTCTTCTTCAACATCGTTGAGGGCGCTTTCGAGGGCATCCACGCCGATCGCCTTGCAGAGTAAGACAACAATTCGACCTTAACATATGATGCTCGGCTCAACGACTCACTTTCGCAGGTACTCTGATAAGCACGCTGCTACCACTGACACCTACGCTGTCAACGCCTCCGCCACCCCAGACCTCAAGGTTCGCATCGGCCCACATCCACTCGCTCACATCTACTGACACACAACACAGGCTGCTCTCGGCGTTGATGCTCTCCCAGCTGCTGTCATCTACAAGAACGGCGCTGACGTCAAGACCATCTCTCCTCTCAACCGTGAGACCTCTCAGGCTGAGATCGAGGCCACCCTCACCTCTTGACTTCGCAATCGCATGAGGTTGAGGAAAGGAAGTAAGATGATGTCTTTCGGCTTTCTTACAGACTGGCCACACCTCGGCTTGCTGAATTTTGTATGAGCGCGGGATAGAATTAGATGGAAGGTGTTTGGTAGATACCATGGATAGCTAGGCGAAATTTGAAGGACGTTCTTTGAGATAACTGTTCATGTTTCTTGTCATTGATACCTGGCGGATGATCCTTGGGATCTGACAGCGTTGACGATACGCGCGACATCTCAACAGCTGCAGTGTATGGTCTCAGATCAGACTTTGATTGAGTGAAGATCTCTCGATTCGTCCCTTGCCATGCTTGTCCAGGTGCTTTTCCAGATTGCTCGGGTCTAAGACCGCGCCACGTATTAGAAGAGCGACCTGCTTAAGGCAATGTATTGATGATCGCAAGTTCGGTCTCCGAAACCTTCGGGAGAACCATACTAGCGAGTGGGACCTCTCGGACTCGATCACTCAAGCTTGAAGCCTTCGTCCCTGTGAAGAAGAACGAATCATCGTTGTCATCATGAGCAGATAGTCAATTCATTTGAAACGATCGCATGAGCTTCGAATTATTCCCAATGTCTTCATCTAACAAGTCTATAGGTTGCGCCAGCGCCAAAGTGTCCTCTTCGCATAGTCGTACATCGTGCCTCTTCAAGGCTTCACACGAACGACTCTACAAAATGCCGATGTTCACTAGGTACAGCCTTTCCTTGCCGATTTTGCCTCCGCCCTCTTTCTCAGCCTCTTCAAGCACCGGGGAAAGATCTTGGGCAGCCTCAATATGCTTCCCATTCAGAATCTTACATCTGGGATCGCACACAAGTGCAACGCAAACATCCGCCGGCAATTGAGCCGTTTGCTTTCTCCTTGGTGCTTTCATCATCTGTTCAAACTTCGCGAGCATGGGATGTTTGCTTTCCCTGTTGATGGCATCGCCAGGAGCACCAAGTTCAGACTCCACGAGGCCTGGGTTCATCGCAAATGACAATACGCCAGTACCTTCCAGCTCCGCGGCCAGAGATTCGTGAAACTTGCTGATCGCCGCTTTCGACGACGAGTATGCTGTTTGAATGGGCGAAGGCCAAGTAGCCACGACAGAGCTCACAGAGATGACGGCTCCAGATTTGCGCTCAACCATGCCAGGCAGGACTGCTCTTGTGAGGAGAGCTGGTGCATGGACGTTGACTTCATGCACCTTCCACCAGATATCAAGGTCGTCCGGCTCATCGACTAGGGGTCCAAGTCTTGCGATACCAGCAACGTTGACAAGGATATCAACTGGTCCAAGTTCAGCTTCGACCTGGGAGACAATCTTCTTTGCAGCGCCCCTTTCAGTGATGTCGGCTGCAATTGGAATGGCATGGCCACCTTCGGCCTTGATCTCATCGACAAGAGTCTTGAGTTGTGGTTCTCGACGGGCAATGCATGCTACTGAAGCGCCTGCTGAGGCAAATGCTTTGCATACCGCTCTGCCGATTCCACTTGAGCCGCCAGTAACGATAGCTGTTTTGCCCTTCAGCTGTCCTTGAAACCGTGCCGGAGCAACCGCCGGATAAGAATCGTACAGAAATGGTACGCTTGAGTTCATGTACATTGCCATGGTGGGTAGATATGCGAATGCGATCTGAAAAGAGTAGGACAAAGTGCTCAATCGAGTAATTATGATTGTGGCTTGAGTCTAGGTGATCGATCTTGATGCTTCTGCCGTGTCTCTGTTCGCTTAATGGACCTTGAGATTGGTCACGAAGGAATCAAGCGAAGTGACGTGGGTACAGCCAAGAGGATATGCCGGCAGGCTGTTGACTCAGGTCTTCGGCACCTGCAGAATGCGGACAGTCGGGAGATGGCCGTGCAATGAAGTATTCACAGCGACTGTCCTTTGTCGGAACGAAGATGTGTGACGACAGTGATGAATTGAAGTGTTGTTCGGAGTTCGTTGTGCAGCCAGGGTCCATTTCAGCTGATCGGGAAGTTAGGCTGTGAACAGCCCGATTGGTGTAACGGAGCGTGACACGCTAGGACTATTTGATGAGAGCTTGGTGGACAGCATCGCTAATTTCGATTAACGCCATCTCTGCCTGTTCACTGCCCAGTGCTCTTCTTTAATATAATGCGGTCTTTGACAGGCCGCAGGCTCCTGAACATCCTCATCTTACTATCTCTTGGCCTTTACCATATTCGTCTCCATTAGATTCGTTTCTCAAGAACAAGACTCATCAAATTTCAATCGAGTAGCGAGCAGCCTGATTTGAAATCAGACCCCAAGACAAGATGGCAACCATCACTGAGACGGTGGCACCCACCAAGATGGAGGTTTCGGAAGCTCCCCAAGCCAGATCCACCTTGAAGGTCGTGCTGGGCACGATGAACCTGGGCAGAGAAGGTATGTCTGCCAACAAGTCTTCGCCATATGTTTGCAACAGTTGTGAGTGGCAGCTAAAGTGTCCTGCAGGTGCACCGCTAGTTCGCGTGCATGATCCGGCAGTGTCCGGGGCCATGCTCGACACTCTCCAGAAGCACGGTCACTGCGAAGTAGACACAGCTCGCATTTATGGGTTTGGATCCACAGAAGAGCATCTTGCCCAGCTGAAGTGGCAGGACAGAGGCATCGCCGTAGGCACAAAGCTCACAGCGAAGAAAGTTGGTCCTAAGGAGTACTCCCACAAGAAGGACTTCCTTAAGCCTGGCTTGTCTGAGAGCCTCAAAGCCTTGGGCTCGGAGAAGGTTGATACCTTCTACCTTCACACTCCAGACGTGAGTCTTGCTCTCTTAAACAGTGCGTTCATGGCGGTTAAACGCTGACTTCTGTGCAGCACAACACACCATACGCCGAAACTCTTGAAGCAGTCAACGAGCTCTACAAAGCCGGCTACTTCAAGAAATTCGGTATTTGCAACTATGCCGCTTGGGAGGTCGCCCAAATCTGCGAGCTTTGCAACGCCAACGGCTGGAAGAAGCCTGACATTTACCAAGGAGCATACAGCGCCCTCCAGCGCAACATTGAGACCGAGCTCTTCCCATGCCTGAGATATTATGGCATTTCCTTTTACAGCTTCAGTCCGCTCGCTGGTGGTATGCTTACAGACCGATACGGCCGTGAAACATCAGAGTACGAGGGCGGAAGTCGATTCGATCCAAACAACGCCAGAGGCTTTTACCGCAAGCTTTACTGGAACGAGCCAACTTTCGCCGCACTCGACATCATTCGACCGCTCGCACAGAAGCACGGCATGACCACTACTGAGGCAGCACTCAGATGGACGAGTCACCACAGCGCCATGAAGGGCGACAAGGGAGATGCGGTCGTGATCGGATCCAGCAGTGCAGAGCAGCTCGAGGGCAACCTTTCAAACCTGGAAAAGGGACCGCTGCCAGAAGACCTTGTTCAGGCTTTCGAGGAGGCTTGGTCGCTGGTCAAGGTGAACACAGCACCGTATTTCGCATAGTGGCCAAACGCCTCAGTCCTTACCTTATGATACCTCATCCAATACATCTAGACAATGCATGATGACTCTACCGTGTTCCCAATGTCGTCTCCTTCCGAACACTTTTCGCGCCCATCTGACAGCAGTTCTCGTGTCTTTTGCAAGCCTGTCGACAATGTCCATGACCTCTTCCAAGCCTTGATGCAAGCACTGCCAGGCCATCAGGAATACTTTGTACGCAAAGAGCACAATCCAAGGCGATTCGTCCTTGAGGTCCACTGTTGTATCAAGATACTGCAGAAACCAATTGACATGTGGTTGGATTGTACGCACGATTTGCGAGTTGAACACAAGATCACAAGAGGCCGCGAGATGCGTAGAATGCTCCAGGGCAGCATTGATGCTTGTATGCACTACACCGTTTGTGTGCGAAAGCGACCAGATATGGAGGTCAATCATGGCCATTTCCCATGTTGCCCTAAATGGGGTGTTTTCTTCAAGGACGATCCCATCTGAATGGTCGTATGGCGACACGGTGAGCAGAGAGCGCTTTAGTGGCTCGACACGATCCATGCTGACACATCCGGTGATTGTTGACCAGCCAGAAATCTCACGTATGCTCGAGAGGGCGAAATGCGCGAAGTTAGTCAAGCCGAACGGATCCGAAATGGCTAGCAACTCGTGCAGTGTTGTTCGAGCAGTGAGCAAATGACAGACTGCGTCCGGATAGCTGGGAGAGGCTGATGAAGCCTTGTCTGTCAGACGACGATATGCCCACTGAGCAGATGTCGAAGCACGCCAGTCTTCAATTGGACAGGGCAGCTGGTGTTTGATTTCTAGATGCGATAGCAGGCGAGGCAGTGAAAGGATGGTGTACCACAACGCATCGATTTGGTGTACGGCAAGCATTGTACGCTTGCAGGATTCAGCAACGATGAATTGCTGCCAGACAGCGTCAAGATCCTCTCCGATTGCGCTTGGTTGTGGCATGGCTTGCGTCAATCCGGCCGAGCGTGTCAAAGCAACGATGCGCGAGTGCAGCCTCAGTCCAGTCGCTGAGTGTCGGCCGCAGAGATGCAATATTGCGTGGATCTCAAGGAGCAGCATGCTCTGGACTAAAGCGAGCACATCCAGAGAACTGTTCAGTGAGTCCTCGTGTATACATTCGACCATTGACAATGCCTTCTCGTAACACTGCACGCTTAGCGAAGCATTCGAGGCTCTTTGATCGAGGCTTTGTGAGCCGTCGCCGTGATGGTAGCCGAAGCACAGCATCGCTAGCACCAGGTGCTCAGCTGCAGTCTCGGCATTGAATGTAGGCTCGTGAATGAATGGAAGAGAGGGCGCGCAGCTCGAGAAGAACAGCTCCAGGCCACGTCTCGTCCAGTCATTGACCGGGCTTGCATCTGGACTGTCATATGCGACATGTGTTGCAGACGGACTTCTGCTGGAGCAATCCATATAAGAGGCACGGTCCAGCTCATCGTCTTCTTGGGACATCCAATGCCCACTTCCATGAGCACGACGAATGACATTGTGCTTGTATACATCTGAGCAGTAAGATCGGCTATGCTCAGTCTGGCTCGTTTGCAGAACAGCCTGCTGGACTCCAGGAGATGTTGAGTCTATGCTACTCCCATGAGAGCTTCCGTACGTGGGCCAAGGTCCATTCCTCGACACTGCTGAGTCGTGTCGTGATTCACATCTTGGTGCTGACCCTTTATCTACCACATCTGGGTGCTTTCGTTTCATGTGCCGATGCTGGAGATCGCTTCTGGAGAACGTCGTTCGACATATGTGACATGAGTGCGTCTTGGTAGGTCGAGAAGGTTCATGCAGGACTGCATGCCGCTTGAGGTTTTCATGCCGTGTAAAGCTCTTCTGACACACATTGCAGGTGAATGGCTGGGTACCGAGGGAGGAGGTCGTGGGTCTATGGGACATGGTGCGAGCGGTGTTGAGCTTGGATCAGGAGAGCTGATGCCATCTCGCCGACGTCGTCAATCGACGACAATCGGTTTCTGGCGGCGATAGATGGTCTCTCGGTAGACATTGCGATGTGTGTGTGCCTATCGTGGCCTCCGCTGGCCGTCCGCCCAAAGTACGTATCTTCAGCAGGAGGAGGAGTTGGTCAAAGCGTTGTCGTTCCGGGCCGGGGTTGACATGGATGCAGAAGAGGGGAGTTGCTTCCTTCACACTCATCGTCAAGGTCATCACATCGACATTCACGCTATCGAAAGAGAGATCGATGGCTCCAGCAGAGCTAGTCTAGCCTAGTCGTATCCATGTGGCCAAGATCACATGCAAGCACTAAGAGTTGATTGCTGGGAACCATATGCCATTACTACACTGGAAGCACGACGCGAACACCCATATAGTCTCTCTGCTGCATCAGCTTACCATTCACCATGACCTGGTCAGCGCCAATGCGATTGCGCACAGTGTCTGTAGGGTCTGTTGCCGTCGCGATCTGGATCTCTCGCCATTCTCGGTTAGTGGGCACTTCCATGCCCATAGCCCTACGCCTCGCGAATCCTTTGTATACGCCTTGCTCCTCGACACACCCTTCTCGCTGAATCAGCGGCGATGCTAAGAATCGGTGTTAGTATACGAAAAACAAGATAATGCGGGAATGACTTACTCGCAGCTGGAGTCATTCTCAAATCTCCTACCGAAGAGTTGAACAGAACCAAGGAGAGCCGCTCTTCGTGCTGCTGATCAGCTGGAGGCGAGAAGACACGGTGTCTGGTGGCTTTGAAGTGGCCGCCGGAGACGATCTCAAGCGTGTCACCAATATTGATGACCAAAGCTCCCGGCTTGTACGGCACATACCACCATTGCTCGTCACGTCCCCAGATCTGCAGGCACGAGATCGGAACTGAGAACAGCAGAGTGGTCAATCCGAAATCTGTGTGTCCATGCATGCGAAGTCCTTTCGAAGCCTCCTTGGTCTGTCGCTCAACGGGGCGGAAAAGAGCATGGCGAAAGTAGCCTTCCCCGGTCGGGCTCCCATGAGACTGCACGTTGTCCCACAGATAGTCGTCAGGCAGCTCCAAGACACGAGAGAAAAGCGTGAGTAAACGGCGATTCACTGACTTGGTTAGGTACTCGCAGAAAGCAGTGATTTCGTCCATGAAAGGATGCAGACATTGCGGCACTCGCTCAAGATCGTCCCAGTCGTTCTTGTACCAATTGAACTGCTCAATACCGTCCGGCATTGCTCGATGACGCTGCAGGTCAGGTCAGCCGCATAGCACAGTCAGAAGACGTGAAAACTTGAGGACCAACCTTGAATCCATAAGGATGCTTATACCCAGACCACCGACCAGTGTCCGGATCAAACAGAAGACGTTGCTTATCTTCTTCCGTGATATTGTTGTACAAATATTGTGCGAGCGCAAATTGGCGATGCAGCTGCTCCAAAGAGATTCCATAGTTCTCCAGGAAAAGAAATCCATCATCTCGAATGGCCTGTTTGACTTGCTGCACGAGTCCGTCAACAACTGTGGGATCTTCAGAATCTAGCAGTGACAAGTCAATTGAGCTGAGTTCGGCGAAGTTCTCCTTTTGCTTTGTGATTGGAGGTGGATTCCAAGCTGGAACCTCTGGTTTGCCAGCAGCGGTTGGCGAAGGAGGTTGAAACGCGGGCGTTGGTGCCATTTTGGAACAAGAAAAATGTTGCTTGAAATCTATCAATCAAGTCCTGGAGCTGATGTTTGCTACTGGTGAGTGTGGACCTTCGATTGTGATATATGTCTTTGCTCGACTGATGATCTTCTCGACACTGAAGAGACACATGAGAGTCTGACCATGCTGCCATAGCTATCGGAGACTTCGTCTTCGCCCGCAAGGAACGTCCTACAATCGATAGGGTTGCGAATGCCGAGTCGATCTCATCTCATCTATCGACTGCTACAACTCCTCCGGCTCGATTCGGAGGACAAGGTGCGGCTCCTCTTGGAGGAGCTCGGAGGAGTGACTCCTCCCAAACCCCGGAACTGGCCCTGCATGACACCCTTGTACCTCTAAGGCCATTAGGTTGGAGATCATGTTTCCGATCACAACAATCGATTACTCTGGATGCCATTCGCCGACAAGATAGGCTGATAATTAGGCCGCAGCGGCGAGATGGCACAGAGTGTAGCGGCATTTGCTAAGTAACAAGCGTTCATGATTTGAACACTCAGCATTACCATAGTCTTTTCAATCTGATTCTCGTTCCTGAAATCTCAGTACTCTCTTCGAATATCACCACATCAACAGGCACAATGTCTCGACAACTCATCTCCAGCGAAAAGTTCCCGCCAAAGCCACACAACAGTGAGCACACCTCACTTGCCCCCAGATACGTCCACATCTTCAGAGCTAACCATCTGTTGCAGGCCCGGCAACCAAAGTTCCAGGCCTTGTATTCTGTGCCGGTCAAACTGCAACAGGCGAAATCAAGCAAGCAACGGCAAGTCCTTCCCAAGCTTTGTACTCAACCTGTTGGAATCTAACGACTATCATCACAGAGAACTGTCCTGCAAAATCTCAAGGAAGTCCTTGAGCTTTCAGGCTCCTCGCTCGAACAAGTCGTCAAATACAATGTCTATCTGGCAGATATGAAGGATTTTGCTGCGATGAATGAGGCGTACATTGAATTCCTGCCGAAGCCAATGCCGTCAAGATCTTGTTTACAAGCATTACCGCCGGGTGATGGAACTGTCATTGAAGTTGAATGTATTGCACAGGCTTGAGGGATGTTGCGTTGTAAGGATCTTGATTGAAGGCATAAAATAGCATAAGGCTCTGTGATCCGAACGAAACATTAATGAGTTCATGCTCCCGGATCGATTCCCATTCTCCATCGTTACTGTGCAGCTTCGTTTCATAACAGCATCGCAATGATCACACGATCTCAAATGGAGAAGATGTCGTGTACACAATAGTCTATGGTGCTATTCTTGCGGTGTCAGCTCGTCATTGAGCATGGTGTAGATTAAGTTTCCCTGGTTTCCATCAACCATGAGATAAGCTGTGAGGCTGTTGTGGAGTACTGCTTTGACTTGTTACATTTGTAGGCAACAAAAGCGTCTACGATGATTCTGAAATACTATTTCGTCCCGCAGAGAGAAGGCGTGTGTACATCCCATCACCAGCCTCAAGACCTCGCAGTCTCAAGCTCAGCAATATACCAATTCTGGATTGCCTTAGTATCCCCTGTCATAGCCACAGTATCATACTTCCCCCTAGCCTCCTTAGCAAAAATACCATTATTCACCATCCTCCCAGCCCATTTCCCATACTTCCTCGCCGCATTCACGATCTTCTCAATCGCATTGACAAACTCCGGCTCGTCACCTCTAGCAGGTACATATCCCAACAAAGCTTGCGCAAGATCATTGGGACCAATGAAAATCATATCAACTCCAGGCGTAGCCGCTATAGCCTCAACATTCTCCAAACCTTGTCGAGTCTCGATCTGGATCATCGTGATGATTGTTTCGTTGGCGGATTTCATGTATTCGGGTGTTGTCAGGCCATGTCCAATGGCAGGAAAAGCAGAGCCTTGTCCTCGTACACCTTGAGGTGGGAATTTGGAAGATGCTACGACTTGAGCTGCTTCTTCTGCTGTGTTTATTTGAGGGACCATGATGCCGTGTGCACCAGTGTCGAGAGCTCGTTTTATGATATCGTGAGCTGGTCCGCGGATTCTGATGAACGGTGATACGCCGAGAGCTGAGATTGCTGCTACTGAGTTGTGCATTGAGTCGTCGCCGATGTGGCCGTGTTCGCAGTCGATGATGATGCCGTCGAGATCCGTCAGAGCTACGATCTGGGCCATTCGGACTGAAGGAATAGCCATGAATGTCATCACGGGATATTCGCCTGCTTTGAGCTTATTGAGCAGCCTGAGCCGCGGATTCTGCACCTTTGTGGTGAGAGGCGTCTCATATTCTTGCGGCGAGCGAGTCATGATGTCGGTTGGACGCAAAATTTGTCGTTGGTCTGTATCGTGCCTAGGATTTATAGCTGGTATGTTCTGTGGACGTTCAGAGAGAAGATTAGATGGTCTTGAGTTTAGAAAGGAGAGACGGTAGTGAGAGGAGATGTGGAAACAGACAGCAGTCAAATGCTCGCCGACCTGGAAGTGGTAGGGTGGAATTCGTTGTCATGCCGATGAAGTGATCGCGGCCTTCTGTTCGGCCACCACATCGTTGCTCCTCCGCAGTTCGATCGCATTCAGCATGATAAGCTCTGCAAGAGGTGAGGTACACTGCAGGTACATGGAGCTGTAAGGCACTCGAAGTGGCTCCGCAAGCTAGCCTTGGCGGAGGAGCAAGGAGGAGCTCCTCCAAGCCACGACAGGGGTGGTATCTGTGAATCCATCGGCCGAGGACATGCCGAATTGTCAGACTTCGGTTTGCTCTCCATTTCAGCCTGGCATAGTCGGCATTGTCAATGGCATCTTGTGCCCTCGGCAGGGTCATTGATCTGCTTCTCGAATTCCTTATCGATGCGAGTAGAGGGGTCGTAAGCTGGTCACTTGAAGATGGGCGTAGCAAATGCCGTTGCCGACATCCTGATAGCATCTATCGCAGAGTAATCTGAATATGATTGGGCGATAGATGCCCGTCCTCAGATGTTCTTGTTGTCTTGGAAGGGGAAGGGACATATACTTGCTTCGTGGCTCACCTTCGTCAAGTCTGCAACTTATTTATACGACTCCAAACCGCGGAACTTTCTGCAGCAGAGCAGAAGTTGCATTGCAACAGTTCTGACCATGGACACAAAAGAGCTCGACCAAAAGACGCAGCCTTGCGAAGGCGAAGACAACGGCAGCGCTTTCGGTGTCGGAGTGTACAAAGACCTGAGCCACTTATCGACCACTCGCGAGCCGGCAGCAGTCCATAATCGCAGTCATGAAGAGAATGAGCGCCTCAACAGGAAGCTAGTCCGCAAAATGGACCTCATCATCCTGCCGACAATCGGATTCTGTACATCCTCAACTACATCGACCGGCAGAATCTGTCCGCTGCAAAGCTGCAAGGCATCATGGAAGACCTGCAAATGAATGAGCAACAATTTGCAACGGCCATTGCGATCTTATTTGCTGGATACTTGCCATTTCAAATCCCTTCCAACCTCATTATCTCCCGAATACCGAGACCTGGGTTGTACATCTGCACAGCCGCAGCAATCTGGGGTGCAATATCTGCAGCAACTTCTGCAGTTCAGACATATGGGCAATTACTGGCCGGTAAGTATACTGATGGCTGCAGATCCTTGTCGGATGAATTGTGTTGCTGACGTATTATGCCTTTGCCTTTCCAGTCAGAACCATCCTCGGAGTCGTAGAAGCTGTCTTCTTTCCTGGAGCGATCTATTACCTCTCAGCATGGTACACGAAAAAGGAGCTCGGCAAGCGTCTGGCTGGCCTTTACATTGCACAACAAGTCGGCAATGCGTTCGGTGGTCTCTTCGCCGCAGCCATCCTCCAGCTTGACGGCACACACGGCATCGCGGGGTGGAGATGGCTCTTCATAATCGAGGGCAGTGCTACTGTTGGTATCGGCCTCATCTTCGCATTCATCATGCCAGAGTTCCCTCACAATTGTCGCATGCTTTCCACAGCGGAGCGAGAGCTTGGAGTCTGGCGCATCGAGTCCGAGGCTGGAGCAGCAGAGGGCACAGAGAACGAAAGCGTCCTCAAGGGCTTCGCGGCTGCACTTTCAGATCCCAAACTAATCCTCCTCATTCTCTGCAACATGCTGTCGCAAGGTCAAGGATCCATTGCAAACTACTTTCCATCGTTGGTTGCTTCCTTAGGCTATTCGCGCACGATTAGTCTGCTTCTGACAGCGCCACCGTACATCCTGGCCGGGTTCGTCTATTATGCCATATCCTTCATCTCGGACAGGAAGAATACCGTGTATCCGCTGATCTTGATCTGCATCACCATTGCAACGGGGATGTATATCATACCGATGTCGACCACAAACATCGGGGCCCGTTACTTTTCCATGATGATCCTGCCATTCGCTTCAGTCGGTCCACAGATCCTGCTCTTCAAGACAATCAATCTCCATTTGGCAAGACCTGTAGCGAAACGCGCTGCTGCCTCTGCACTCGTCAATGCGATTGGTGGGACATCGAACATCTGGTCGTCGTATCTTCACTATGCTCCACCTCATTTCTATGCAGCTTTCGGCGCGCTGATGGCATGCGCTTTGCTATTCGCAGTCGTTATCACAGTGTATCGATGGCTTGTGCGGCGCGAGAACAAGCGTCTAGATTCCGGCCAGGAAGATCTCATCGCGAAGGTGATGAAGGGAGGTGTTACGCAAGAAATGATTGACCTTCACTGGAGGTACGAGATGTTCTAAGACGAGTTGGCGAGATCGGCAGGAGTACAATAGTCTGTACACAAAGTAGCTTGCTCTTCGTTCACTCACCTCAATGACGCGTCGCGATGTGCATGCTGTGCGTCTCGGTGCTGCAATAATCAGGTCTCCACTTTCGACCCCAATCGCTGCAAACTCTGCGCCTTGGACGCATACGCTTAGCTCATTGTACAATGCTTCAACGCGTGCAGTTTCTCGGTCGTCCTCATCACGGTTTATGCATCTACTTTGAGCAGACTTATGCGGAGCGTCTTAATCGCGAGCTCCACGATGGGAAATCAATGCTTTGGTGGTCGATACGGATCAGAAGTAGAGAGCGGAAGTTGCGAGCGTTTCGAAGGAGGGAAGAAGGTGTGGTTCTGTATAGCTCGAGATGTTGCTTCCGCAGCCAGACTTCTTGCCCGGAGCTTAGGGTTGACTCTAAAGCTTAGGGTAATTCTTGGCGCCGACGAGGTTACCAGATGCCTCGCATGGCTTCGCTATATCTGTGCTTATATTGCCCGTGACTTTTCAGTGTTGTTCCGGTTGTTTTGATGGCAGTTTTGCCCTACTTTCTGCTACGGCACCACATATACCGTTCTACCATGAGGATGAAACTATGAATTAGGGACCCAACCAGAAAATACACTTGACCAAGCAAGATCCAGAGCCAAGACAGCAAAACAGATTCGTGAAATGTGGAGCTGAGCGCTTCAAGTGCGTCACGAGTCCGAAAGGTGCTAATGTCCAATGTTTATAGTTGATGAACTCCAAGAAATGCATTCAGTGCTAACATGCTAAAGATTTCTATACCAGTTTCCCAGCTTGAGTGACAAAAGAAGCTGCAAGCTAAGACAACCAAATGATCGATTTCCTGGACCCCTAAGCCGTCCCCGAATACCCAGCAGCGCCAATCCAAACATCATCATATCACATTTTCTCTCCTTCAGTGAGCTTCTGTTTCGCTCACTCGTGGCAGCTTAGTTTCGTGGCTCGGCCTTGAGGAAAAGGTTCTGTGGCAGAGCTGGAGCCAGCTCGTTGAGAGCGGTGGTTGGTGGGATGAACTCGGTGTTTGGCGAGCCGTCCTTGTGGCAGCCAGTCCACTTGTACATGGCGAAAGCGTAGGCAAGCATCATGTTCTGCTGGATCTTGGCCCAGCGGATACCGTTGCAAGGGTGTTTACCGGCACCCCAGCCCATGACTATTGAGTAGTTAGTACAACAAGCTCTTTGGAAAGGGTTAAGCGGAACACTTACAGCCATGAGCCTCCTGTTCCATCTCCTTGCGGCCATCACCGAATCGGGCTGGGTCCCACTTGAGTGGCTCTGGGTAGAGCTTGTCGTTGTAGTGGACGTCAATGGTGTTGTAAGAGCAGAGACCGCCAGCTGGGACAACCTCGTCGGTGCCTGGGATCTGGATGTCGGTGGTACCCTCGTTCATGCGACCCATTGGGAAAGCGACCCACATGCGAATGCACTCCTTGTAGCAGAGATCGATGGTCGCGGACATGTTCTCCCATGCCTTGACTGGAAGAGAGTCGAGTTGTTCAACGAGTGGTGCGGAGCTGTCAGCGGCGTACTGGTTTGCAACAGCCTTGATTTCCTGGTAGATCTTCTCCTGGATCTCTGGGTGGTGTGCGATCGAGTAGAGCATGGCACCGGAGATGACACAGCCGTTAGCGGCAGAGATGAAGATCATGCTGACAAGGAAGTTGATCATGTAGTCGGCGCTGTCACCGTTGTCGACGAAGGTTTGGAGAGGGTCATCTGCGCGGACGGGGTCGTTGATTCTCATGCGAGCCTCGACAATTGGAGTTACAAGTCGTCGCATACCCTCACGTCCGTACTTGCGCTTCCAGTATGGGTAGCTGAAGTATGAGGCCCATGGGAAGGAGAGGAGATGGCAAGAGCTGGTCTTCTGGAGGATTGGCAGGTAGTGGAGGAGCTTGGCACGGTTCTCTGGCACATCGATGATCTCGTCGGCTCCGAAAACACGGGTGGCAGTATCCCAGGTGAGGACAGCGCACATGCGTGCTGGGTTGATGATGCCACCTTGGGATGCAACAGACTCGAAAGCCTTTCGGACGTCGTTGGTAACCTTGGGCAGACGCTTGGTGAGCTCAGCGGTCTTTTGGCAGTTGAGGACGTTCTTCTGGGCGTAAGACTTGTTGCCGGCCATGACTGGGAGCCAAATACCGTGCTGCTTGGTCTTGCGGCCATCGATGTAGTCTGGGCCATGTCCGATGAGGATGACACCCTTGATGTGGTCGAAGCCTGGGTGCTCCAAGTACATCTTGCGAGCAGCCTCGCCAGAGACACCGACAACGTGGTTCTTGCCAAGCCAGAAGCTGAACATTCCATTCTTTGATGCTGCTTGTGCTGCCTTCCAGAAAGAGCTTGAGGAGAAGTTAGCGGTTGATACAACGTGAGGATATGAGAATGGCTTACAGTTTGTGTGTGAAGAATCTGTAGGAACCAATGATTGGGTATGTCTCTGGAGTGAATGCTGGGATCTTGCCCTTGATTCGTGGTGTGTAAGAAAGGTAGACCAAGAAGCCAAGTGCCATCAGGACAGGGAGGTAAGCTCCCCATGGCGATTGCAGGTCCATTGGGTTAAGGTCGATGCCTGCAACGTTGGTGGGCAGACTCGACAGCACAGAGGCTGTGGAGTTAGCTGTAAGGAAACTCATACTGAATGCTCAAGAATGGAGAGGATTGGACTGAGTGAATGAAGGAGATTGTGCTGCTGTGGATGATGTTCTCCAATCGACTCCAGAGCTGGTATTATAACCATTGTACCTACGCTGCAGCATTGTATGCCCGGTACCTATTCTGAGAGATCGGGGTAGTCCAGTGAGCGTAATGTCCCAATGAGCCGAATCGCGTGAAGAGAGCATGGCCTTCGCGTGGCAGATGCCCACTCAGCTCGGGGTCGATGTCATCCTCAAGACGCACACCAGCCACTTCGTTCTCCGGCAGACTCGTGATGTTGGGCTTGGCAAGAACCCGTAGACTGAGAGGTCACACCAAGGTCAGCGGCATTCGGCTGGTTGCAGATCAACTCTGGTCTGGCTTGACACGTGAAGATTGCGCTTCGAGAGGGACCAAGCGCCTTCGGGTCGAAAATGATTGGCCAGCTGAGCGCCAGACACTTTCCCTCCGATCCCAGCCTCTATACGTCGATCATGCTCGTGTATGACCAGGAAACGTGAGCAAACAGTACGATGGCTTGTCTTTGATCTACATGCAGGAGATTTTAGCGGTATCTGTTGCGGTACCTTGCAATGCCACGAGTCTTCCGATGCGCGTACAGCTGGTTGTTCGCGCGTCTCAACGACGCGTCGGGCATGAGCAAGATCGTCACTGGTGTGGCTTATCTCTTGAGATGGACTGTGAAGATCGTGGCATGAGGTGTAGTGATGAATATTCGGTGTCTTTGGAAAGAACTTGTTGCTCGTTGTCAGGACAGAGAGTGAGGTGAAGAGAGAAAGCTTGGCACGCTAGAAATGGTACCCTGGTTCTTCTGGCAACGAACTTTAGTGTTTACGAACAGCGAATGAATGAATTTCTGCCTGCAGTCCATCAAGGAAAATCTCACTTTTGTGATTTACAGCATGGCAATGTTCAACTTGAGGGCACTGTGCGACACTGCACTACTGATGCCAGATTGATTGTGAAACCCGAGTCTGGTGATGCAGTTGTTTGTTCAGCGAGAGAAAGCTTGGCAAAAAGCTTGCCCGAATTCAAGTCCCCGCGCAAACTTCCTGCCCTTCCTCCTTTCTCCTGCTGCCTCTTCCACGTGCTTTCTATACGCGCCTGGCAGAACACCCAATAATGAACTCGCCGATCCCATCAGAGTACACACGAGAATGGACTATCATTGGTCAAAAGCCCTCGGGTCCGCCGACGGCCGGTTGCTGATTGGTCTTTGTGCTGTGCCTGAGGCCAATCCTGACTGTCCGCACCCTCGGACAGTGCTCGCGGCGGTTGAAACACACGTTGCGCCTCAGACTTGCGCTTGCATGCCCTCCCTCGCTTTCAATCAAGCCCACTGAGCTAAGACCAAAGCCACAGTATGTTTCCACAGTACGACCCTCCGTGACTATGGGTACCGAACCGTCATCAGTCCTTTCGGGACTGTTTCTCTTATAACATTCTGCTCTGCCCAGCTGCACTTCCCTTGCTTTCTTTGTCATCAGCCAATCCACTGCAGTCTGCTACTGCAACTACGACAACAAAAGCTACACTTTAGCCGCGTTCCAGATCTGCATACAGGTACACAAGTTCCATATCCACCTGAATACTCCTGCAGTCACTCAAGAATACAGAGAGCTTTCATCGAAGCTCGTCTGTGACGATGGGCTTTCACAAGAAGGACAGTCCTCCACAAGAGGATCAAAAATATGCACAACAACCCAAGCTTGACGAGGAAAAGGACCAAGATCTCGATCGAGGCGACGATGAATCACAATACCCTCACGGATTCAAGCTCGCTGTGTTGATGACCTGTGTCTTCATTGGCATGTTCTTGGTTGCTTTGGACAAGTTGATCATCACGACTGCGACACCGGCCATCACGAACGAGTTTCACGCTTACAGCGACGTTGGCTGGTATGGAACTGCTTACCTCCTAACGAACTGTGCCACGATTTTGCTATTCGGAAAACTGTACACCTTCCTCAATGTCAAAGCCACCTTCCTGTCGGCAGTCCTTCTATTCGAGGTTGGCTCAGCTGTTTGCGGTTCTGCTCCAAACTCGATTGCATTCATAATTGGCAGGGCGATCGCTGGACTGGGAGCTGGAGGTATTCAAGAAGGTGTTTTGGTCATTATCGTTTGCGCCATTCCGCTTTCCAAGCGACCGGCATATCAAGGACTGTTTGGTGCAGTTTATGGCGTATCATCTGTGATTGGACCACTTCTAGGCGGAGCCTTCACTACTAATGTGACCTGGCGCTGGTGGTACGTGTCAGAATTTCATGTTTCGCGAAGATTTGCTAACATTCCTGCAGCTTCTACATCAACCTGCCATTTGGCGGCCTTGTCGCCATGGCTGTCTTCTTCCTGTTAAAGGTTCCAGGTGGTGGCGCCATGAAGAGCGGCTGGAAACACAAAGTCAAGGAGCTCAATATTGAAGGCCTCGCCGCCCTTCTGCCCGGTGTCATCTCACTCTGCCTTGCTCTGCAGTGGGGTGGATTTACCTACAGTTGGAGCAACTGGCGCATCATCCTCTGTCTCACTCTCGGCCTGGTTCTGATAATTGCATTCATCTTCATTCAAGCCTGGCGACCAAAGACCGCAATTGTGCCACCACATATCTTCTGCCAGCGAAGCATCTTCACTGGCTTTTGGGTCAGTGGTCTGCTCGGAGCGCATCAGACGATCATCATCTACTTCTTGCCTATCTGGTTCCAGGCTATCAAAGGTAACTCTGCCGTAGAGAGCGGTATCCACCTCCTGCCTTTCGTCATCGCCATCGTGGTGTCCTCAATTCTCACTGGCGTGGGTACCACAAAGACCGGATACTACACACCATTCTTGATCATCGGTACCGTCATTGCAGCGATTGGCGCAGGTCTCTTCCTCTTGCTGAACCCAAACACCACGACTGGACAATGGATAGGGTACCAGATCGTTTATGGTTTCGGCCTGGGCGGATGTTTCCAAGCCCCGAATGTCGCAGCTCAGACAGTGCTGCCGAAGGACGAAGCCCCAATCGGCACTGCACTCATTCTCTTCGCTACGACACTCTTTGGTGCAATCTTCGTTTCCGTAGGTCAGAATGTCCTTGACCAGCAGTTGGCCACGAAACTTGCAGGGCTCGCCGGTATCGACATTACACCAGAGCAAATTGAGGCTGCAGGTATCACTGGATTGTTCCAAATGGTGCCCGCAGGACTTCACAATGCAGTCCTTTATGCCTACAATTCAGCATTGCGCCGTACATTCCTTGTTGGCCTCATCGTGGCCTGCCTCACTATCCTCGGTGCCCTGGGCATGGAGTGGCGAAGCGTGAAGAAGGAACAGCAGAAGCAGCAAGAAAAGGCCATGGACAACGAGAACGAGAAAGATGTCGCAGAGGCTCAACAGCAGCCTGAAAGCCATGAAGAGGGTGACCGAACTCTGAGCACCGGCACTGAGATGGAGAAGGATACCAAGTATGCCGAGTCACAGGGTGAAGAATCTACTCGATCTTCACAAACGAGACCTTGGTCAATGCACGAGAGCAGTGGTAGAAGATGCGAGTGTGGACGACCGAAATGAGAACGAAACAGCTCGAAGCAGGACAGCAGCTAGAATGTTGAATTTAGCGAAGGCGTTGGACATCGGTGCGGCCAGGGTTGGTCGGCATGATGAAGACTGGATAGAGATGTATAGTATGATGACGCATAATGAATTATCATACCCGAAAGCAAAGATAGACTTCTCCCAAACCGTCATCGTGAACATGGTAATACGAACTTGAAGCGTCTGAACACATCG
This sequence comes from Pseudocercospora pini-densiflorae CBS 125139, assembly GCA_000504365.2. Lineage (NCBI taxonomy): Eukaryota > Fungi > Ascomycota > Dothideomycetes > Mycosphaerellales > Mycosphaerellaceae > Pseudocercospora > Pseudocercospora pini-densiflorae. The sequence continues at coordinate 59,046 of AWYD02000518.1, forward strand.
GAGTGAAAGCATTGTTTTCCCCGACCACGAACGCCGTGGGTGGTGGCCAAAGACATATTGAATCTCCAATGACCCACGGAACCTGCTTCCACTTAGAAATGCTCAGACGCTCACAAAGATTAGGTCTCTTGGCAGGAACTGCTCAGCTATATAGCCCCTACAGGTATAAAGTCTCAATCATATTCCAAGTGTCGCGAATGGTCACAGCAAAGACGTCACCTTAATAGCGGGTCCATAATGGAACGCGAGAAGTAGAAAGTCTGCATTTTACGGATTTCATCTGATCATGAACATTTCAAGGATATCTAAACATACTCCCCCTCAAATCCCTCCACAAGCTGACCATCACGAATGAACTCTTCGATCCAGCCGATAGTCATCCTACCCACAAAAATCAGTAATAATCCTCAAATGTCGATGATCGGATGAAAAGAGACTTACGCGCTCCTCTTCGTATCCGCAAAATTCTCATGATCACCCATCAAATACTTCTTATACCAAGGATCTTGCTTAATCTTCTTATAATCTTCGATCGACTCGAAGACGACCTGACTGAAGCAATCGTATGGAGCTAGATTGACCATTTGACTGTCGAATAATTGGTTCATGAGGTTGCGGGTTGGGGTTTGGTTGTGGATCTACGTGAAGTGAGTGTGTGATCAGCATGATTTCGAGGAACGGATCATACCATCGTCCATCTTCTGATTCCATATTTGACCATAAGGTCTTTGGTCATAGGTGCGGAAACATTGACCATGTGGTTGCGATACGCCTCCTCGCTCATGCCTTCTTTCTTGTAACCCAGGATCGTTAGACAGAGGTATTTGCCTTCTGTCTTGCCGGTCAACGGCGGGATCTCTGGGTCGATTGCGGACGGCATGGTGGAGACTGAGTTTGTTGTGGTGGACAAAGGATGTTGAACAAGTTCAGACAGCTGCCGTGGCGTGAGAAGCTCATGAATGCGGTTAATGAATTGTTGAATTTCGGAATGGTGAGGCTGAGACGGGACCCGAACTGCTGTCGGATTCCGTGGTCTTGTATAATGATAATGGTCCGAAATGCATGACATGTCATCCCGATATTGAGTAAATGGAGTCTCACGTGCTAGGACTGTCCGATTCCGATCTGCTCAGATCGCATTTCTTTGCTTTTAAGTACTATTGTTTTCTTGCGAGAGGAGGACTCTCCGTCCATCAGATCAATCGAAGATGAAGTCAGATACCCAAGTGAGAGCGGCAACGCCGCAAGTCGGCAAGCAGGCTACTGCTGTGACTCTTGGCGCTTTCCTGTCTGGTAAGTTGCCTAATCATCATTGGATATTCATATGAAACTTTAGTACTGATGTCGCATTTTCACAGGCGCCATGACATGTCTCTCAGCAGTCATGATTCCAGTTGTGCTGCAGACCAATACCCAAGCTGAGCAACTTCTCAAGCAGTGGGCTCTTCTCTACCATTATGGTCACATCATCATGCCATCTCTTGCTATACTCACGACATCACTGTATGCATACATCGCCTACAGCAAGAGAGCACTTGGCCAGCAAGACTGGTCTACCTATGCCACGGCCGGTCTGAGCACCATCGCCATCGTGCCTTTCACTCTGATAGTCATGGCGCCCACGAACGACACGCTTTTCGAACTCTTGGAGACTACTGGTAAGAGTCTGGGTACCGTGCAGGGTCTCATTGTCAAGTGGGTGTGGATGCACACTGTCCGCTCAGTGTTCCCCATGGTCGGCTCGATTCTGGGCTTCCGCGGCGTGCTTAAGGAGTGTGGATTGTAGAGTCTTGTGGGTAACGCGCTTTGGCGACACGAATGCGCCCGAAATGAGTATTCAGGACTGTGGGTCGAACATCGGGGAGTTTGTGAATGGTCGAAGGAGTTCGGGGCGTTTGAGCGTGAAGTGTATAGGACTGAAATAGACTTCAATTCTGATCCAATCATTGTTCCCGGAGCTCAGTCCGGATGATCCACAATCTTCACAACGACATGCTCAGCGGGCAGTAGCCGCCAGCGACAATGTGTGAGATGATGTTCACCAGCATTGCGACTCTATCATTCTTTTGACAATACAGAAGTGCGCAAGTTCTTTTATGACAGTGAAGAAGGAGGTCAATGAGTGAGGACAGAATTCAAGTCGAGGACTAGTAAGGACAATTCTGCATTGATGTTGTCTGCCGTCCGGCAAACACTGAAAGTAGGCGAGAGCAGTCTTTTGAATGTTTCGAAATTTTGTGAAATACCATTAAACTATCCTGCGCCAACTATACCAGCGATTGTGGTTATCCCTTTAGCAAAACCCAAACCCGTCCCAATCTATAACATGAAATCTAGTAAGTCGTCCACTCATACCTTAATCGCCTTCGCTTGAGCAGCTTGAGCAGCCTTCGCCTGTACAGCTTGCTCCATCTCCAATGAGTACCACTTCTTGACACCAGCTCGCTTCTGGAATGCGACACGACCATCTCCAGCCAACTTCCTCAGCACCTCATCGATAAAAGGCTCCAATGCTAATGTCCTGGTATCCTCATCAAGAGCTTCGCCGTAGATTTCTGTAACGATGTCTCGCAGCACAGCGCATCTTTCACCGCGCTTGCGGACTTGTGCAAGAGCATTCAGTACTTGCTTCTCTCGTCGCAGCAGCTTTGTCAATTCGCCGCCGATCTTGACCGGTAGGTTGTCGATTGTTACGCCATGAGCTGAGTAGCCTGTTTTGCATTTTTGATCCTTCATGGTTTGGAGGGAGTTCATGAATGTTCCGAGGTCTTCTACCGCGCTGGTTCCGTGGCCGAGGATGTTGTCGCCAGTGAACATCGCTTGCTCTTCCTCCAGGATGAAGCACATGTGGTCTGTAGAGTGTCCGGGTACGTGCAGAGCGCGAACGGTGGCGCCGTCCACCGCAAATATCTGTCCATCCTGAATGTCTTGCTGGTCTCGCTCAGGTTCATTCTTGTAGATGTGGTCCTTCAGATGTGGATACAGACGAATCAGGTCTGGTACACCGCCGGTATGGTCACCATGCCAATGGGTCAACAGGACATGCGTGATGTTAATCCCGCGATCCAGCAGAGTTGCTTGTACCAGCTCGATCCATTCCTTCTCGCCTCCAGATGTGTCGACAATGATCCTGTCACGGCCTTCGCCCACTATGAATGTGTTGGTGCCTTGAAGTGTGAACTGATTCAAAAGGTCAGTAACGTGTACGCTGGAGATGTTGTTGGAAGACTTGCCTTGCCAGCATTTTGTCCGAGTACCCGCAAGACTCTCGGTGTCACTTGCTCGACATTTGATAGTTTGGGCAAATGAGCTCGTTGACCCTTGAGGTAGTCGTCAAAGGCGCAGATATTCAACGCCTTGTTGATCTGTCGGTACCCGCTCTTGTCGCCGTCTTGGTCTGCCATCTTCAACGAAAAGGGAAAGGTTATATGAGATAGTGATCTGAATCAAGAGTGAAGCGACAGTAAGATAGAGTAAGAGTGATAGTGGTACAAACCAGCAGTGACAAGTTCTTTTCCAGGCGAACTTGCAATATATGAACGAGAGCTGGACGTGGCAGTGTGGGTGCAGCCGAAACGCTAGTACATGATACTACAACGCTTTGTGACTCCATCACTCGATCTGTATAGCATGATGTCAATCAATTGTTCCGAAACCACATGCTTACCACGAGGTTGCAGGGGCAGCGCTGCGCGATGCACTCAAATCGCCGCCAAGAATTTGCCCAAAGCCTGGTGAGCAGTGATTTCGAGTATCCGATGATGGACTGTCCTTGACGGAGGGTCAAGGCTGAGGCTATGAGCCAATAGGACAGCGGCATCTTGGTCAAGTGAAGGTGTGGTCGTTCAGATTGACTAGTGCTCCTTGAACTCTATCTTCCGATGCTTCAATCGGCAGTGAGGACCGAACAGTGCTAGCACAAAGGGAGTATCGACGACATGGTAATTCGTTAGATAAGCAATGACTTATGCACAGTCGAGCATGAAAACCACAGTGCAAGGGCATGCTGCGTGGGTTTGATGTGGCAGCACCAGTCGTCAGACAGCGTCTGTAAACACCCGAGTGTGCTCAACGAACACGATCCGCTGTGTATCGGACGAGTATGTCAAATTGTCCACGATGGATCATGTGCGGACGGTCGACATGGCTTTCATCTGGTGCTTGCGCACTTCGGCAACTGCTCGTGTGCTCGAAGGATGACGGTTTCTGCCTCAGGTCTATCATCGACAGTAAGGTCGGATGCAAATAAACAGCATCCTGTGGCGTGCATCATCGCTTTTGAAAGTGGCTGTGGTGGCTCTGGCGCGTCGGGGTGTTTCTATGTTGCTGGGGTGCCTTCGGGATGAATCGTGCTATCAACAATTGTGGGTCGGTGTCGATCACGGGAGGGTCTGAGCGATGCAACGATCCCTGCAGATGCGCCATTCACACGTGGTAGCTTTTTCTGGCAACGTTCGTGACAATGTACCGTAGTCGACTGCAATTCGCCTGAGTGATGAGCGTGGTGACCCATCTGCGTGGCATCGCGTTGTCGTAGGCACGTGGCGTTCACGTGAGGTCAAGACGCCGAGTCTTTCGGACTGCGCGCTGCTCACAATGCTCCGATTTCGTGAGCGCGCTGCGTAGCTGCGAAGGATTAGCAGAACATACCGCAATCAGTTCAACACACCGTGATTCAGTATAACATGCAGAGTGTTCACTCGAGGATGAAAGCATCCCAACAGCTCTCACACGCATCTCTCTCCAAAGCTGTTCACCAACCCTCTTCACCTCGGTGACCACTCTTTTATTGCGATACATCTTCTCTCCGCAATTCGCTGAATCATACACCCTCATAGAGACACACTGCGTCTTTTCACGTGTCACCCTTTCGAATTACTCGCTCGCTGGTCGTCTGGATTGATGCCGTTTGTCGTTACCGAAAATTCGTCGGGTAGCAACACGGTCTACACCCCATCCGAGACCTCAGACGCCAGCGACCGATCGTCAAAGATGGAATTCGTTTACTTCAGCAACGAGTTCCCAAAAGACGACCTGCAGGACATCTACCGTGGCTTGCACAAGCATAGCAAGGACAAGAACTTTCCCCTTCTTGCCCGATTCCTCAATGAGGCCACTTCAGCTGTCAAGGATGAAGTGAGCAGACTACCAACAGAGCTGAAGCGATTGATTCCACCTTTCCAGACGCTTCTCAGCTGGGTCGAGAACAAGGAGCTCCGTGAAGGACTCCTGTGCGGCGCCATCGATGGCGTTCTGCTCATCGTTGCTCAAGTAGCATCATACATCGGGTCAGTAGATCTGTAACATCGAATGTTGCAATCGCTAACAGTGTGCTCCAGATATGTTGAGAGCCACCCAGATGAGCTCCGCAACATGACTGAGGCCAGCCTTGCTGGTCTCGGAATTGGCCTGCTCGCATCCACTGCCATTTCGCTCTCATCGGAGCAGGCTGATCTACCTCTCGCTGGAGCCGATGCCGTTCGTGTTGCATTTCGAATGGGTGTCCACGTTTTCGGTGTATCTGAGAACCTGGAAGCTCGAGACCTGTCCGAGAAACCAGAGACTTGGGCGTGCGTTGTTCACAACGTCGACCCAGTCGTTGCTCAGAAAGAGCTCGATGCTATGCAGCCAGCGGGAGAAGTGCCTGAGACTGGCAAAGTCTTCATCAGCGCCATCAGCCGGACTTCAGTCACAGTCAGCGCTCCACCACAAAAGCTGAAGGCTCTTCTCAACAAGTGCGAGTTCTTCAGAAAAGCTCGCTACATCGAACTTCCAGTTTACGGCGGACTCTGCCATGCCCCACACATCTACAGTGCACAAGACACTGAGGCAATCGTGCGCGGAGCGTCTTTGAACGCAGAACAGAAGGGATTCCTGCCCGCAGTCTCAGTGTACTCCACGAGCACTGGACAACCCTACCCAGCTAAGACTGCCACAGAGCTCTACGAGTGTGTTGTTTCCGAGCTTCTCATGCAAGCAATTTGCTGGGACAAGGTGATCGCTGGTATCGTTGACAGTGCCAAGTGCACTGCTACCACCGAGGCCACCCTTCACTGCTTCGGAAACTCGATCCCGCTTAACGATCTTGACAAGGCGTTCAAGAACGACATGCCCGAGCTCAAGGTCTCCACCAACAACCTTGTGCCATGGATATTCCAGAATGAGCCAAGGGACACTGCACCACGAGGCAGTGCGCAGTCGAAATTGGCCATCATTGGCATGTCTTGCAGATTGCCAGGTGGAGCAACCAACACCGAGAAATTCTGGGAGGTCCTTGAGAAGGGCCTCGATGTGTCAAGGCAGATTCCAGCTGATCGATTTGACATTGAGACACATTACGATCCAACTGGCAAGGCGCTCAACAAGAGCATGACCCAGTACATGTGCCCGATCGATGAGCCTGGCTTATTCGACGCTCCATTCTTCAACATGTCGCCGCGCGAGGCCCAGGTTGTGGATCCACAGATGCGTCTGGCACTCGTTACCGCCTACGAGGCCCTCGAGCGAGCTGGCTATGTCGGCAACCGCACAGCTTCCACTAAGTTGGAGAGAATCGGCACATATTACGGCCAGGCCGCCGATGACTACCGCGAGGTCAACCAGGGCCAAGAGGTCAACACCTACTACATTCCAGGAGGCTGCAGAGCGTTCGGTCCAGGACGCATCAATTATTTCTTCAAGTTCGCAGGACCTTCATACAGTATCGACACCGCATGCTCGTCTGGCCTTGCTGCCATTGAGGTAAGTGAGAATTTTCGCCTTGGGTGATGTTGTTGTCGCTCGTTGAGAGAGGTTGCGACGAGGATTTTGGTCTTTCAACCCCTCATTGCGCGAGCACAGACCAAAACCTTTCCAAAACATCGCACACGCGTCTTTGACACTTGAGCATTGAGCTGACATTGACTTTCACAGATCGCATGCCAGGCACTATGGAACGGAGATGTCGACACCGCCGTCACTGGTGGTATGAACATCCTGACCAACCCAGACGGATTTGCAGGTCTGAACCAAGGTCACTTCTTGAGCAAAGGGCACAACGCCTGCAAGACTTGGGATGCCACAGCTGATGGCTACTGCCGAGCAGACGGCATCGGCTCTCTGGTCATCAAGAGACTCGAAGATGCTGAGGCTGACAACGATAACATTCTCGGTGTGATTCTTGGTGCCGGTACCAACCACTCTGCTGAGGCTGTGTCCATCACGCACCCTCACGCTGGCCACCAAGCCTACCTCTCTCGACAAGTGCTTCGCCAAGCTGGCGTTGACCCGCTCGATGTATCTTACGTCGAGCTCCACGGCACTGGCACTCAGGCCGGAGACTTCGAGGAGATGTCTGGCATTATGGACGTCTATGCTCCACTGACCAAGCGCCGCACCAAGGACCAGCCATTGCACATTGGTGCTGTGAAGTCCAATGTTGGCCACGGAGAGTCTGTCGCAGGCACCACTGCTCTCATCAAGGTCCTGATGATGCTTCAAAAGAATGCCATTCCAAAGCATGTCGGTATCAAGACCGAGATCAACCCCAAGTTCCCCAAGGACTTCAACAAGCGCAACTTGCACATTCCATTTGAGCAGACTGCTTGGCCACAGGTCCCAGGCAAGAAGCGTCTCGCAGCCATCAACAACTTTGGTGCTGCAGGAGGCAACACTACCATGGTGCTTGAAGAAGGTCCAGTCCGTGAGAAGCAACAGGCCGATCCTCGCCAGAGCCACGTCGTTGCAGTCTCTGCAAAGACGAAGGCATCTCTGACTGGCAACATCGAGCGCTTGATTGCTTACCTTGAGGCGAACCCAGATACTGACCTCGCCGACTTGGCCTACACATCTACAGCCCGTCGCTACCAGCACACTCACCGTGTTGCGATCACGGCCTCTGACGTTGCTGAGCTTACGAAGAAGCTCACTTCGAGCCTGAACAAGGTCGACAGCATCAAGCCAGTCGGCAAGTCTGGCCCACCGCAGGTTGCATTCTCCTTCACTGGACAGGGTGCATCTCACAAGTCGATGAACTTGGAGCTCTACCGCGATGTGCCCACGTTCCGTGAGCACATTCACCACCTGGACACCATCGCTCAGAACCAGGGCTTCCCATCATTCATCCCAGCTCTCGACGGATCCTTCCCACAAGACCACGAGCACATCCCAGTCATCACTCAGCTCGCGTTGGTCTGCACCGAGATGGCACTGGCTAAGTACTGGGCCAGCCTTGGTGTCAAGCCTGATGTCGTCATTGGCCACAGCTTGGGCGAGTATGCTGCTATGCATGTAGCCGGCGTCATCACCGCCAGCGATGCCATCTTCATGGTTGGTCGCCGAGCGCAGATGCTTCAGGAGAAGTGTCAAATCCGCAGCCACACTATGATGGCCGTCCGTGCTTCTGTGGCCCAAATTGCAGAGAGCTCAGCAGGCAAGCGACACACCATCGCTTGTGTCAACGGTCCATCAGATACTGTCCTGAGCGGCACCAAGGCACAGATGGATGAGATCCAAGTACCACTCGAGGCCGCTGGATACCGATGCATCAAGCTTGATGTTGCATTTGCCTTCCATTCCGAGCAGACTGACCCCATCCTCGATGACCTTGAGGCTGTCCTCAAGAACGGCGTTGTCTTCCAGGAGCCAAAGATGCCATATGTCTCTCCTCTGTTGGGCAAGACCATCTTCGACGGCAAGACTCTCAACGCAAACTACGTCCGTCGCGCCACACGCGAGGCTGTCAACTTCTTGCCTGCCATGCAGAACGCTATTGACATCGAGGCAGTTAGCGAAGAGACCGTGTGGGTTGAGATTGGCCCACACCCTGTGTGCGCTGGTTTCATCAAGTCGATTGTCCCAAGCACTCAGCTTGCCATTCCATCGATCCGACGCAACGAGGACAACTGGAAGACCGTGTCGGGAAGCATGGCCGCTCTTCACCTTGCCGGTGTTGCTCTCAGCTGGAATGAGTTCCATCGTCCATTCGAGACCAGCCTTCGACTTCTTGACCTGCCAACATACGCATTCACCGAGAAGAACCACTGGTTGCAGTACAATGGCGACTGGTGCCTGACCAAGGGCAACACCTTCTACACCGCGGAGAAGGAGGCTGCCAGAGCTGCAGAGCCCAAGCCATCTGTCGGAAGCGACCTCCAGACCTCTACTGTGCAACAAGTCATTGCACTTGAGGTCGAAGGCAATGCTGGTATCGTTGTGATGCAGAGCGATCTCATGCAAGGTGATCTCCTTGCTGCCGCTCACGGCCACCGCATGAATGATTGTGGCGTGGTCACTTCAGTAAGTCAAAGTATGATCGGACGTGTGAAGATCCTGCTAACATTTCACAGTCCATCCACGCAGACATTGCGTACACTCTTGGAGACTACCTGTACCGCAAGATCAACCCGAAGGGCAAGGTTCCAGCCATGAACATGACTGACCTCGTCGTCACAAAGGGTCTTGTGGCGCAGAGCAAGACCAAGTACCCTCAGGAGTTCCGTGTCACCGCTGCCACTCCTGACATCACATCCGGACAAATCATGATGTCTTGGCAGAATGTGGACGACAACGAGCCATTCGCGACCTCGACCCTCATCCTCGGCGATGCAAACGAGTGGCTTCACTCCTGGGAGCCAATCTCTCACCTCATCCATGGCCGCATTGAGTCGCTTGAGCGTATGGCTGCGGAAGGCAAGGCTAGTCGCTTCACTCGCAACATGGCCTACACGCTTTTCGCAAGCAACCTCGTCGACTATGCCGACAAGTACCGTGGCATGCAGTCCGTTGTGATGAACGGATTGGAAGCTTTTGCTGACGTCCAGCTCACCACTAAGGAGAGCGGCAACTGGACCGTTGCTCCTTACTTCATCGATTCAGTTGCCCATTTGGCAGGTTTTGTCATGAATTGCTCCGATGCCATGGATGCTGCAAAGAACTACTGCGTTACACCTGGCTGGAGATCCATGCGCTTCGCTAAGCCACTCACTGCAGGAGCCAAGTACAGGTCGTACGTCAGGATGATTCCTACCAAGGATGATCCAACAGTCTACCTCGGTGATGTGTACATCATGCAAGACGACGAGATCATGGGCATGGTCGGCGGCATCCAGTTCCGCAGCTACCCACGTATCTTGCTCAACCGCTTCTTCTCGGCTCCAGACAAGGCTATCGCAGAAGCCAAGGGTGCCAGCGCTGTCGCTCCACAGGTTCCTCTGCCAAAGCTCACTGCAACAAAGGCCGCCGAGGTGAAGGAAAGCAAGCCACTTCCTACCACGCTTCCAGCTGCACAGCCTGCGCCAGTGAAGGAAGTCAAGCAAGCTGCCGCTGCACCAGCTCCGGCTGCACCAGCACCAGCACCAGCACCAACACCCGCTACGGAAGCTACTGCGGATTCCGACAGCATCACCTCCAAGGCTTTGGCACTCATCGCCAACGAAGGTGGTCTTGAAATCTCTGATCTCGAGGACGATGTCGGATTCGCCGACCTCGGTGTTGACAGTCTGCTTTCTCTCGTCATTTCTGAGAAATTCCGATCAGAACTAGGAGTCCAAGTCAGCGGCAGCTTGTTCTTGGATTACCCAACCATTGGCGACATGCGCAAGTGGTTGGAGGAGTACTACGCATAGAGACTTATTCCTACGACAGCAATCATTTCACCGGAGTTCTGGGACATTGGGAAATGGAGCATTGAGCGTTTGGGTTTTGGTTGGCCAGGCGTTCTCATAGAAGGCATATATCATAGAATCTCATTTTTATTGAACTTACAAATATTACATCTTCCACAACCATGGTTCAAAATTAAAAATTGATCAATTCACTGAATTTTCAGCAAGTAACGATTCGACGCCGATTCAGAAGATCCGACTTCGACATCGACCTGCTTACTTCTCAATGCTCTCTGTAGATTTTCAATGGTCGACCTGTGGTGCCTTATGCATCTCGGTGCGCTTGCCTGTCGCTCAGCGATGCGAGGGACACTATGGACTCATGTCAAGTCGATCAATGCCGACTATGCATGGTCCCAGAGCTCTCGACATTCATAGATCACAGGGACATGACATGATTACGGCTTAATCCAAATGCACAATGCTGGACACGTTCAAGGCTACAGATCCATCACATACAAATTTCAAGATCTCAAGTAGCAGAGGCCACATATCGCTAAAGTTACTACATACAACAATCGAAGAACATGATCAAAGCATGCCAGATCAGATCATGGGTGCTCCTTGACCACTCTATCAGAGTCACTTCGTACGCGCAATCTACTATTCTCGCAACATAAGAGTCGATGCTCAATCGATCAACAATCAGATTCGTTTTGGAAAATCGATTCACCACAGCCCACCGAAGCAATGATCAACTTCTAGAACAACTAGAAGGTGTCACCGCCGACTTAATTCGAGTGAATGTGGTTCCATCAATCAAAGAACCGATCTCCCCGGCAATGAGCAGACACGTGGCAACCACGAGTCTCTTCAGCTCGCGTCTATGCCTCCCTTTGCTTCTGCATCGACAAGGAGACGATCATACGTGCCATTGGCCAAGAAGACTTCTACCGAGCCTCGTAGTATTGCCGTTGATCGCCCAATACACGTGGTTACCACGAAGTTCCCCGTTTCGGATCTTTCTCGAGAACCAGCTCGGGACATTCATTGGTCGTTGAGCACGTTGTTGACCCCATAGATTGTTCTTCGGGGCGTTTCTGTAGATATCAATCAAAGGATGATGCGGTCTTCCGGAGGGTATGCGCTAATGCAAGATCCTCTCGTTTCCACGTGGTGGCTATATTCAACGAAGTGAAGTCAATCCCGCGCGGCTGCAACGGCTTCCCTGCCTGCAGATTACTCCATCACTTGAATCAGACTTTGTAAGCGTTGTAACCTCATGCAAGAGCTTTGACTCGCGTTGTTGTAGATCCCTTTCAGAGTCCAATGGCTTTCAGCTTGCCTATCTGCATCTCGGATAGCAGGTAGCCGGTCGTGAGCAGTATCGCCATAGTACAGCCATACACATGGCAAGATTGATGGTGATGAGCGAGTGGACGACGCCTTTACATGCTATGTCCTCTGGCGAACAGTCTCTGAACAATGTCGCTTCGTCAACGCCAAGGACCATGAGTTGTCCAAGTCTGAGAAGAGCACATGATGGAAATTGTCTCAAGTATCCATTGCATACAAAACATCAGCGAGCCCTTAATGAATCAGCCTATGTATACATTGATGAGACTTTCAATCAATCCTGCCCTGATTGTTGCCCTAGTGGTCCCGGGCAAGGCAGACTGCCAGCAGCTTATTCACTTGGGGAGAGCAAAGATCTGCAGCACTTATCAAGTCGTGCATCAGGCGACCAGCCAAGCGAGCGGATAGTAGCTTGGGTAGTCAAGCAGGGCAGTCAAGCATTCATGAATGCTTGACTATGTGGGGCATCGAAGAGAGACTCTTGAAATTATTGCCATATGCCGAACAATGATGAAGCTGTGGTCGCTGACGAGGCAGATGTCGATGCAGACATGTTTGTGCAACTAGGCACTCTGACTGTCAGCTTCAGGATAAATCACTCTTCGTTCCTGACTCAGCATTTAAGGTCCTGGGCGTCCAGTGCGAGCGACTTTACCCCTCCACCATTTATGATCGACATCGGCCCGTTGATAACAGGAATGGTGGAGTACCAGATTTCCGCGGGACAATGCAGGGCACGGTTGCCAACAGCCGTGTCTGCCGAGGATGCAGCGCAATGAAGATGCAATTGTTGGTGTTATTGATAGCAATGGTTGTTGAACAGCTGCTTCGTGAAAGTAGAATTGAGCGCCAGAAAAACAGTCCATCGTAGCCTTGCGTCGAGCGAAATGGATTTTGATACCAGAAATGCCAGCTATCCTGGTTGTCGTGATGGGCTGTGAACTGCTCCCCTGGCGCAACAAAGACCACAGGGATGTCCAAGTAATAGTAATTACTAAAAAAGTAATTACTATAGGGATAGAGTAATTACTAATAGTAATTACTATAGGGATAGTAATTACTATTACTATATTACTATTCTAAAGTCTATAGTAATAGTAATTACTAAATAGTAA
>AWYD02000525.1:0-26197 GCA_000504365.2 Pseudocercospora pini-densiflorae CBS 125139
ATATTATAAGACTATAACTTTATAGTATAGCTAAATAGGTATTTAACCTTAATCCGAATACTAGATAGCTTCTTATTAAATACTTATTACTAAGGCGTTAAATAAGACTATCTAAGATAATACTTATAAGGAGCTATAATACCGAAGTTACTATAGTATACTAGATTACTATATAGATATAGGATACGCCTATTCCTTATAATCCTTTAGAGACGACGTTTAACGCTAGAAAGTTACTATATTCGCTAGTCGTTATCTCGTCTATTAAATAGTCTAACAAGTAAAGATATTAGACTATTAGGTATAACTATAGCCTAGAATTTATAGCCGTATACGCTATAGTATCTACTATAGATACGCCTTTAATCCTTACTTAGTCTATAGAAGCCTAAGAAGTATCTATTAATAAATCTCTATATAAACCCTTATATACTATACTTTTAAGTAGTAAGAGCGAATCTCTTTAGTCTCTAATAGCTATTAAGTCGTAGATACTAGGCAATAATAGCGGCAAATTACTAATATATCTATAGAACTAGGTCGTTAAATACGAGACTATAGTAACTCTCGTATTTACTAAATTTAGTAGAAGTATTAAACTAGCGAGAAGGGAAGGATATTCGCTATAAGATAAGGCTAAAAGCGAGCTCTAGGTTAGGTTTATTACTATTCTACTATTCTCAACCCTTAATATCTAATACTATTACTAATTGTCGTATTTCTACCTTTATAAACCTACGAGAGTAATTAGTACTATACTAGTAGTAAGGGTAGTAGGTATAGCTATAGGTAGTAACGATAAGGCTCTAACCTCGTAGTTGTAACTTAAACTTCTATATTAACCTTACTAGCGATATATATACCTTATATAGCGCTCTATCTACTCGTCTAGCTAGGCGTCTAGTATCTATATAAATAGTCTAAATAGTATAGGCGGCGGCTTTAACCTAGTATACTCGAGAAAGCTACATTCGTCGCAAATAGCTAATACGAGTCTAGAGATTATTACTAAGTTGTCTAAGAGATTACCTACTATAGCGACGACGATATATCGCGATAAGAATACGAGATTTACGTATACGCGGACCGTATAGACAATAAGAAGGTTTTAATAGCTTGGTAAGAGCCTAAGGCGATAGCGCTATACTACATTAAGCCTTGTAGACACGGTTATAACCATGGGTTGTAACCCTCGTTATGACCCTCTTCCGCCGGCAAAAGTCTTCTAATCAAGGGGACAATCGAAACTCAAAGTCGAGCTACGGAGCAAACCCTAGGAAACGAGAGTCGATAGAATAGCTTTCACGCAGCAGTACCTGCGTTCACAGATCGACATTTCGTTGTGGAATCAGTGTGGCATTCTTCAACGTTGTGAAACAGACCTCGTGCGAACTGCGGTTCGGTCTGGAACATGTCAAAGTGGGTTCTTTTGCATCGTGTCTCCATTCCGATCTCTCCACTTCCCCATGGCACGAGCTCCTCTTTTTCCGCATGTTCGTCTTTGCCAAGACCAACGAGTGGGGCGCGCTAAATCGCGCAATTCCAAGCGACGCCTCTTTCTGCGCTGCTAACGTCGAACCCGCCACCAACAACGCCATGTCGTACCGCTAACGCGGCAGAAGTCATAATTGAGCCTGAAGATACCGCTGGTCGGCAAGCACAATATCGTTCTCACGCACACGCGCGGCGACAAAGCGCAACTCCGAAGGATCACCACGTGCATAGGTAAGAAAGCAGACTAATCAGCGCTGACGAAAAGCAACAAAGAGAGCGCCTCCGACCTTGTGGGCCATGAAATCACATGGCATGCCTGCTGAACAAATGCGGGCAGCTGCTCCGTTGCTCGCGGACCAGTACGAGCACGAGCTGTAAGAGCCATTACTCCACTACTTCCTCTGTCAATGCTACTGGCGGGCTGTCACATGCACTGCCGAGAAAGCGAGTGCTGCAGCAGCATGGAGCTCTCACGGCTGTTCGCTACAGCTCGGTGCTGCTATGTTCCACCTTGCAATCGAGGCCAGCTGCCTCTAATAAACAAAGACTCGCCCAGCGCGTAGACACGCGACCAGTTCTAGTCCCGCAACAGCAAGCGTTTGTTCTTTCTACATCTTCTTCTGTTTGCATGTCTTCTATTGTCGAGAAGCTCCAGAATCTAGTCGTAGGCGGACAGTCTCCCAGTGCGGAATCCTCCAAGATGGCATCCTCCGAAGAAGTGTTTGTTGGCAGCATTGATCAGGGAACCACGAGTTCGAGATTTTTGATATTCGACAAAGCCGGCGAGCCGATCGCTGTACACCAGGAAGAATTCAGTCAGATTTATCCTAACCCAGGGTATGTATGCTATAGCGCCTCGCTATTCCTGTAAGTATGTAAGAAGTTGACATGGGACTAGCTGGCACGAACACGACCCGGATGAGATCGTAAAGTCGGTGGAGAATTGCATTGAAGGTGCGATCAAGGAGTTTGAGAAGCAGGGCCATAAGAAGGAGAGCATTAAATCTATTGGTATCACGAACCAGCGTGAGACTACAGTATGCTGGGATATCAAGAGCGGCGAGCCTCTTCATAACGCCATTGTCTGGACGGATACGAGGACTGCGGCTCTTGTTCGTGAGCTCAAAGCTCGGCCCGGCAGTGACAAGCTCACCGACATCTGCGGTCTACCACTTTCCACATACCCTTCCGTGACGAAGCTGCTGTGGCTGCTGAAGAATGAAGAGAAAGTGCGCAAGGCATACGAAGCAGGTAATCTGGCGTTTGGCACAATAGATGCCTGGCTGATATACAAGCTCAATGGCGGACCTCGAGGCAACGTCTTTGTCTCCGACCCTACCAACGCCAGCAGAACGATGTTCATGGACATCTTCAAGTTGAAGTACGACGACCAATTACTGGACTTCTTCTCTTACGAATTCGATTTGCGGAAAGTCCACATGCCAGAGATTGTCAAGTCAGCAGACAGCAAAGCTTTCGGACAGCTTACATCAGGTCCACTCAAGGGTTTCCCGATAGCTGGATGTCTTGGAGACCAATCTGCAGCACTGGTCGGACAGAAAGGATTCCAGCCCGGCGAGGCGAAGAACACCTACGGAACTGGTTGCTTCTTGCTTTATAATGTCGGTGAGAAGCCTGTAATCTCCACACATGGGTTGCTTGCTACAGTCGCATACAACTTCGATGGCAAACCCGTCTATGCTCTTGAAGGCAGTATCGCTGTCGCCGGTAGCGGTGTGAAATTCCTCATGCACAATCTCGGGTTCAGTCATGCTAGCCATAAAATCACGGAATTAGCGGAGACTGTCAAGGACAATGGCGGCTTGGTGTTCGTGACTGCTTTCAGTGGACTTTTCGCGCCTTACTGGATTGATGATGCCCATGGAACGATGTGTAAGTGCCGCTTTCACGTCTTGCGTAATGATCCTACATCAGTGCTGACTTACATGCAGTTGGTATAACACACCACACGGAAAGAGGGCACATCGCACGTGCGACTCTCGAAGCAGTCTGCTTCCAAACAAAAGCCATTCTAGACGCTATGGAGAAGGACAGCGGGCACAAATTAAGTGAGCTCAAAGTCGACGGCGGCATGAGCAATTCAGCCCTCTGCATGCAAACCCAAGCAGATCTAGTAGGCATCCCCATCGTGCGACCAAAAATGCGAGAAACTACCGCACTAGGTGCCGCCATCGCTGCTGGATTTGCAGTCGGAGTTTGGAAAGATTTCGGAGAATTAAAGGAAGTCAACACTGCTGGACAAACGACTTTCGAACCTAAAATGGATGAAGCTGCTAGTAAGAAAATGTTTAAGAAGTGGGAGAAGGCTGTTGCGATGTGTAAAGGTTGGTTGACTGAGGAGGAGGCTGAGGATGGGCAGGAGAAGGAAGCGAAAGAGTTGAAGGAGGAATCTAAGAAGGAAGGGGAAGAGGCTTCGAAGCTTTAGCCGGGACAGTATTCCTGTCTCCATAGTATGGCGCTGAGATACCCTGTCAGTAGGCCCAGATTTATCACTTTGAGATCGAGCAGGAGTCCGTACGCCTGGAACGTGCTATTGCAGTGCATATGCACTGGTAGATATCTTGGCCATACGGTATGCACCATGTACATCCCCGATGCTACTAATGGGATCGACAGTAGCACGGACCAGTGTCTGAGCATGCTTTTGTAGGACAACGAACGAGAATGCGATTACCAGTGCTTACGCCTGTGTTCTCCTTCGCTGATCATGAACAAAACCTGCTGCTCGAGAGTACGACGAGGCAGCCAGTGCCATCAACAAAAATGTAGGTAGAACCTTGAGCTTCTTTACTCCTCATCTTCGAAAGGCTCATGTCGATCTTCAGGTTGACGATCCGGTCGAGAGGTCCGGCGACTTCTACTGAAAGACTTCATATTAGATTGACTGAGGCTGTGGCGAAGTAAGTGGACCACTATCCCTGGAGAGTCAGTCTGTGCTGACAAGCTCTAGCATGGAGCTCAACGAGAAGATGGAGAGGAAGGATAAGCAAAGACGACGAGCGACATCCATTGCTAGAGCTGCACAAGAGGCAGTCGCAACACCACGAAAATCTAGCAGTATTAGCAGTGGAAGTACAGCTAGCTCAAGCGATTCGAGAGTTTCTCCGAAGACGAAGACGAAGAGGCCAAGTCGACAGGCGTCTGCTGCAATACCAGCGATACGTGAGATCGTGGAGCCAGAAGAGCCAGCTGCGCCGAGACGGTCGTCAAGGAGACGTAGCAGCGTGCCTAAGTCGGTAGAAGCAACAGTCGGAATAGCAAGTCATCCCCCCTCTGTAACTGGCAAAGGCGAATATGAGTCTCGACAATATCGGCGGGAATCGAGGTCGAGAGGCGGTGAGTGGGAAGTCTTGAGGAAAGGCAGCTATGCATACTGGCCTCCAAGGAGACTGAGTAGTTGAGAAGCACGAATCTTGTCTCTTCAGCATAACTTCTCAAAAAGAAACCCATCTTCGCCCAGTGGATCACTCTCCTCAACGATGAAAGTCGAAGTTCCAATATACGATGCTCGACCTTCCACCTGAACTTGAACAATAGGATATCCATGTTCCGTCTTGCCAACCTCTTCCCAGAAACTGCCAACGAATCCACCCTTGCCACCCCAAGACCTAGATACCATGGAGTGATGTGTCACGGACTCATCCTTAGATTCGTAATCTCTAGCATAAGCCAACGCCACACGAGCCGCAACACCACTTCCAGTAGGCGATCGATCGATTTGTTGATCAGCAAAGAAACAAATCCCTGTCTCCGCCCTCGTCGTCTCATCAATCCTCATCTCAACATCAAATTCCTGATCCACAACAATAACAGAATACAGAAATCCCAAGTCTTCATGCTCAGGATGCGTAAATACATACTTTAATTTCGGATCCTGATTGATAGCAGCTTTCAAATTCCTCGTCGCGAGATCCATAGCAGGTAGATCTACCTTCCCACGTTCCAATCTCCCCGGAAAACCTAATTCTTTGGTCGATATAAGACAGTAGAAAGCTCCACCATAGCTGAAATCCGCGATAACGTGCTTCCGAACTCCCAACTCTGGCCATGAGTATTCTTCCGGTATCTCAACCCTGACGTCAATCCCCGTCGCGAATGAGGGTACCGATAAGTGATACGAAGAATGGGAAGGATGAGACCTCAACCCATCATCCGTGGTAGGAACGGTGACTTTTACAAGACCACATGGTGCATGGAGAACTAGTTCAGCCTCCTTCTTCTGTTCATTGAATTTTATGTCGTCACGTTTCGGAAAGATCTTCTTGTCGTGCGTGTCCAGTAGGAAGCGAGCTAGAGCTATTGTCGCGTGTCCGCACATGGTTGAATAGCCTTCATTTGTTAGGAAAATTACGCCCATGTGGGCTTGACCGGATTTCGTATGTTCGGTTTCTGGACGGAGGATTGCTCCGTACATGTCGCGGTGACCGCGTGGTTCGAGGATTAGGCGGCGACGGATGTGGTCGTAGTCGCGCTTTGCTTGGGCTCGTTGTTCTAGTAGTGTTCCTTGAAGGTTTGGGTAGCCTTGGTATATGATCCTGGTTGGTTCACCAGTTGTATGCATATCGATACATTGTATTGCTGTTGAGGAGGCTGATAGCTCCTTTGCGATGTCCATGATGGAGAAGGCAAGATGGCCGCAAGCTGCTCAGGTCAAGTCTTGGGCTGAGAGTCTGTAGTGAACCGCACCAGATTGATGGAGCAGATATTTCAATGCAGACGCCATGGTAGACACTGTTGTATCTTCGGCTTCAGAGTCCGAATGTTGGAGAGAAGGGAGGAGGACTCGGAAAGATAACCGGCCCGGCTGGCAGTCGTTGTGGACATCCGGCTTGGCAAATTTGGAACGCGCCAACGCGACGACTTCTCCTTTCGCATCTTCATCGACATTACATCAAACCACGTTCTGGTAAATCGTCAAGGAGCATTGAAAGTCCTCAGTAGGATTAACTGTCGCACAGCCTCACTCAAGAAGAATAACACGTGAGACCCGCTTTTCTGCCTAAGCGTGGCGATCCTTCGTGCTTCAAGCGCAGGCAGCTTCACCGCAGCCACGTCTAAGAGCACATAGTTGATTGGACATGAGCAGGCTGAAGACTGGTCTATGCGAAGACTTGTATCACGGGCAAGAACATAAGGATGAGTGTTCTTCACGCTCTTTGCTGATTCATCACGCGTCACTACCATTGACCTCACAGCTTTAGTCACAGCTTCAATCGCAACACAGAAACAGAGCCGTATTTCCAGAACACGACAATCTCCAGACAGCATGGCGACGTCCAGCGATGCCGTCGAGATCAATCTGCCACAGCTACCGGCCGACCATGACCACGTCATCGAGTATCTCGCCGCCAACAAGGACAAGCCCATGCTTGCACTGCTTGAACCTTACAAGCACTATGACAACGAGATGAGGAAAGTCTTCGCGCAGCAGCCGAACCATCCAGCTGCTACAAAGCCTAGCGTTCTGCCATTGTTCGCAGGCCATGAGCAAAACGTGCGTATTCGTGCTCGCAACCTCAAAGCCGAGAGCCAAAAGGAGCAAGAGTGCTTTATCATGCCATTGAAGCACGAGGATCGACGCGCAAATGACTCTCCAGCTGTCGTCCAGTCATTGAAGGAGTTCCGCACTAACTTCAATGTCTTCTCGGAGTCTTCTCTGGTTGACATGAACTGGGACAATGTCGTGGTCGCTGGCTCTGCTGTGGTCACATCTCTGCTTGCTGTGCCAAAGAAGCATGGCGGATCCAAGCGAGCACTCCGCAACTACTATCACGAGCAGCTGGCTCCAGCGTCCGATGTTGACTTGTTCTTGTATGGACTCACGGAAGCACAGGCTACAGAAAAGATCAAGCAAATCGAGAAGAACATCCGCGATGCTATCCTGGTGGAGACGACTACTGTCCGGACTAAGAACGCTATCACGATCGCCAGCCAGTGAGTTGACTCTCACCCGAAGAAGTGACATCTGACTGACACGCTAGATATCCTACACGTCACGTCCAGATTGTGCTTCGCATCTATAAATCCATATCTGAGATTCTGACTGGCTTCGACGTCGACTGTTCGTGTGCCGCATATGATGGCAAGCAGGTAACATGAGCATCTCTGACCGAACTTCATACACAAGATTGACCACTAACACCTTCTTTCACCAGGTATATCTCAGTCCTCGTGCTTTGGCTGCATACATGACTCAGATCAACTCTCTGGACCTGTCACGTCGTTCACCTTCGTACGAAAACCGACTGAGCAAGTATGCGCATCGAGGCTTTGAGGTTTACTGGCCAAATTTGGATCGCTCGAAGATCGATCCGACCATCTACGAGCGTTCTTTCGGCCGCACTGAGGGTCTCGCCAGACTACTGATTCTGGAAAAGCTGCCAAAGAGTGCGGATCGCGATGCTTATCTTGATCAACGCCGTGCCGAACGCGGACGACCTTCTGTAAACCGTTGGCGCATGAAGCGACGTCAAATTCATGGCAACATCAAGAACGATCACGAGGATGAAGTTGCTGAATGGGTCGACTCAGACGAAGTATCTGACTATCATACATTCACGATTCCATATGGACCGAAGCTCCACGCTCGCAAGATCGAGAAGCTGCTATACACCAAAGACTTGCTGCTCAACTCTGAATGGAACAAGCCCAAGGATAGAGAGGTCAACCTGCATCGGCATCCAGCATTCTTTGGTCGTGCCAAGGACGTCTTCCAGGACTGTTGCGGCTACTGTCCTCTTCCAAGCACCATGGAGGAAGAAGAGGTAGCTCAAGAGGAGAGCAAGATCTATGTCTCTGGTGAGATTTGTTACATCAAAGATGACCCGGGACGACAAGCCATCGGCTCTTTCAATCCTCTCACCGCTGAAGACTGGACCGACATGGCATATGTTGGCAACACAGCACAGCTATGCAAGGCAATAGTCGAAGGCGACAGCGAGTTCGTTCGCAGTTGGCTTGACCAAGAAGGCAATGATCCTAACACTCGAGATTATACAGGACGCGCGCCTTTGCACTTAGCCGCTGCCAACTCTTCTGCAGAAATAGTGCAGCTTCTCATCGACAGTGGCGCTCGAATGGTTGCCCGACTTGTGGACGGGAAGACCGCCTTGCATTTAGCTGCGATGCGAGGCAGCGTCGAGATCGTGTCGGCACTTCTCAGGAAGAGCGAAGTCAATGAGGAAGAAGCTGAGAAGAAGACTGATGCACGAAGAGCGGCACATGCAGCTGCCAAAGACAGCACTACACTGGACAATGCCATGAGTCAGACGACTATCGATGATCAACAGGCCAGCGAGGATGAAGCCTCTGATGTTGACATGATGGATGACTCCGACGAGGATGAGGACATGGATGCCACAACGGAGAACTCGATCGTGAACATCAAGAAGCCGGACATCAAAGCTGATGATAAAGCCTTGGAAGGCGACGACGAGGACGAGCCGGACGTTTACGATGTGAACGTTCTCGCTTGGGATACTGCGGTCTCGCCACTTCATCTTGCGATTGTTAATGGTCACACCAATGTCGTGAAGACACTCGTCCAGGAGTTTGGCGCCGATGTGCTGCTTCCAGTCAAGATTTTCAATGACTACGATAAGTCTGCACGAGCGGCAATTCTGACTATGGCATTGGCTTTGCAGCTTCCCCTGGAGAAGGCGCAAGAAATGACTCGCACCCTAATCAGCCTCGGAGCCTCAACGGCCCAAGCAGACATATCTCAGAACACTGCTCTGCAATATACCATTGCAGAGCGCCCTGAGATGGTGGAAACTCTGCTTGATGCCGATAAAGTCGGCTTTGATCGGGCTGTCAACCATCTATCTGTGGACGCCTCCTGGTACTCGCCTAGCGTGACAAGCCCGCTCATGAATGCCATTCAAGCGAGAGACAGCTCGACCGCTCTTTTCTTGCTCTTGCACGGATCAAAGCCTGAGATTGATTTCAGTGCCTACATGAAAGCGTACCAGACGAGGCGAGAGCCGCCGAACGATTCTAAGCGCAACAAGCAAGACTTCGAGAAGCGTGTTCATCAACCAGTCCTGAACGCCGTGCACTGCGAAATGCCTGAACTTGCGCTCGAGCTCATCGAGAGATATGGCGTTGATCCAAACACCTTGTCGACATCAGGTTGGTCTGTGCTTCATGACGATTATACTCGCAGATACACCAAGGGAACGACTCTGCTTGACGATGTCAGGAGCAAAGTCAAAGAGCTTGAGGACTGGAAGCCGTCAGAAGATGACACACCAGATCCGCCTGTAGCTTTGCAGCCAGACACCAATTATCTGGCCGAACTGAAGGAAGGCTCGTACATGCAGTGGTCCGCTCAGAAGCAGCTTGAGCAGGCCAAGAAACAATACAAGCGTGATCTCAGGAATCACGAAGAGTCGTTGAAGCGAGCTAATGACAAGACTGGACTACCTGAAAAGCAGGCTGCCATAAATGCGATGGCTGATCGTTTCAAGAAGCTGGAGCAAGCGCTTCTCAATCGAGAGGCGAAGACATTCGCAGAATTGCATCCAGATATCAAGGAGCCGGACGAGCGTGATAATTATCACTACAGCCCATGGAAGCCGCCGAAGCCAGAGCCGTTCGAGGTCGACTTCAGCTTTCAATTGGGCAACCTCACCGAAGAAGCTAGCAAGCAGTACATCAAGCTTTTCGAGGCTACTTGGTACGGCAACATCAAAGCAGTCAAAGAATTGACCCTCACGCCATGGAAGAACGGCGACGGAGATGATCAGCCACCTCTGCAAATTGCTGTTCTCGATCAGCACAGCCTGTCTCCCTTTGCAATTGCTGTTCTACATGGTCAGTTCGAACTTGCATCTGTGATTATGGAAATCGCGAAGGCTCAATACGAGCCTGTTGACGACACGCAGAAACGGCGCTATGGCATCGATGGAGAGGACGACTCAGATTCAGAGAGCGGCGATGACGTGAAGGTCTATTCCGAGCTTGTTGATCAGGACTTCACTATTGGTACGATCGGCGAAGTGTCGATTCAAGTCAAGAGCCGTGTCAAAGCACTCACGATGCTGCAATGGAGCTGTCCTGCTGACTCATTTATGGGTGGACCTCTGCGATCTTCGCCACAGAACGGCACAGGTCACACCTATTTCGGACCTCGAAAGTCAGCATACTCATTGACGGGCAAGCGCACGAATACGGGCTCGCTGAAAGCTTCCAGCAATCACATCTCGGACGAGAAGCGCAAGTCCATTGGCCCTCCAAGGAACCTGATTCAGTTCGCGCTCCACAACGACGACCACGATCTACTTGCCTATCTTTTGTCGCTTGGAGAAGAATACAGCAAAGCCGATGTGAACAAGGACAGTGAAGACTCCAAGCGCTTCTACACTGTGGATTCGAACGACTTTCTGGAAGCAATCAAGCTCGACCGTCCGCATTTGGTTGCAGAAATCATCAAGCATACTGGCGCCGGCATTCCCATTGATTCCCTGGTCAAGAAGACTGGTGTTGAGGCGATCGAGAAGCCCAAGTACTATCAAGGCTTGTCTGTATACGGCAAGAAACGACGCGATTGGGCGGATGCCGGCCGTGGTGGTTATTCTGGATATCAGCCTGTCGAGAATCACCGTCCTCCGATGCTTGAGGCTGCCTACTACTCGTCTTTGGAGACTGTTGAGTGGTTCCTCAGCGATGCTCCCATGCGCAATTATCAAGGATTTGCAGCAGCCCACAAAGACGATAAGAGGGTACAGCTGCTGTCTGAGGCTCAAGGCGGATTTGATCAAGCAGTGTCTCGCTTCTTGAGTGCTCGCTCGAAGCTTGCAATTCACTGCTGCCTCATGGGTAAGCAGGTACCGGAGACTAACAAAGTCCTCGCGTTCTTGATCAAGGCTATGCCAGATGCGATCGATCACAAGAACACGGAAGGGATCACGCCACTTCACGTCGCATTCCGATACTTCAGGGATGAGGCTGTGAAAGTCCTCATAAAGCATGGAGCCGACCAGACTGCTCGAGATAAGTGTGGCAACAACATCGTACACAATGTCCTCAAGCGAGTCATCACAAGCAAGAAGAAGCTTGCAAAGCTGCCCATCATGCTGGACTTGATTGATCAACGCTTGTTACCAACTCTGTTCTCGGAGCGATGCTCGGAGAATCCAGGCTCATTGACACCGCTGGCCGATCTCATCGACACGTATAAGTCAAGCGGTAGCGACACCTTGAAGCTTGGCAATGAGGCTTTGCAAATTTTACTCAAGTACAGCAAAGGCGAAGAGCTGAATACCATTAATGGCGAAGGTCATGCTCCAATCCATGTCACTGTCCGTGAGAACAATGTGACGCTCACTCGAACCTTGCTGGACCACGATCCAACTCTTCTTCTGCGGGAAAATGCGACTGGCAGAACGCCATACGAAATGGCTGAAGACCGAATCATAGCGAACTCGTGTGACGGCCCTCCCGCTCTTCCTGGAGACTATCGGTTCGATAGCGATCGTGCGAAGAAAGCAGGCTTACCACATGATTGGCAGACTGATTTGGTCAATCGCGATCTCAAGAGCTTCACTGATGACTACGCTGTAGAACACCAGAGTAATGCCGAGAAGGTTTGGGATCTGCTCAAGGAGA
The DNA here is from genome assembly GCA_000504365.2 of Pseudocercospora pini-densiflorae CBS 125139. Taxonomy (NCBI): domain Eukaryota; kingdom Fungi; phylum Ascomycota; class Dothideomycetes; order Mycosphaerellales; family Mycosphaerellaceae; genus Pseudocercospora; species Pseudocercospora pini-densiflorae. Next base: position 12,124 of record AWYD02000525.1, read on the forward strand.
CCAAAGCCAAGCTTGAGAAGGAAGGACATGCGAAGAGGCGTCTGGTCACCCTTAATGAGGCCAACGAGGTGGCTAGGCGGCTTGCTGCAAACAAGTCTGGTAATTCGAGGAACCTCCAAGGCGAAGATGGCTTGGCAGATGATGGAGAGGAAGAAGAGGACGATCACGCCGAGGCTGGAGATGAAGTTCAAGTCTGGATTTCGAGCGCGAGCAGTGATTTGAGCGACTGAGCCATGACGAGAACGTTCAATCGTGGACTGAGTGCAGCATCTTAGGGCCACATTGTTGTCGGCATAGTTCACCCTCCAATCGACAGCGTCCCCTCAACTTGACTCGTCTCAGTCCTTCGGGAAACTTCCTGTATCCCTCCCCAGCAACAAAGGTCGCCTGCCATGGAACATCCTCTTTCTTTCCCTCGACCAATTCAAAGAAGAATTCCGCATGTCCCTCGGGATTCGGTGCATAATTCACTCCAGGAGCTGGGCCTCCCTCCTTGTTCCTCTCATCAACGTAATAAAACCTGACTTTGCATCAGCACACATCTTACCATTCGAAGTTCCCTGACTCACTTAAACCCATCCCGTTCCCAATAAATCTCATCCGCCTGCGCAATCATATAACTCGCCGCACTCTTCCCAACACCTAAATCTAACATCGGTGCTCCTGGGAGAGGTTTCATGTCGTTTAACATATTTCCAGTCATTGCGAACGTAACTTTTCCGAGTTTCTTGAACCCCTTCAAGGCTTCTTGAATGATCACAAATAGGGAAGTCACATTTCCTATTAGATCTTCTACAAATTCGACCGCAGAAACAGTCTCGAACGGTCCTGGGGATGAGCCGAAGTGTGCGGTATATGCTGTAACTCACTTAGCGATCCCGACCGATACTGGTATGGAGATACTGGTATGGAGACTGGGAAGACGCTAGCCACTTACCGTTGAATACGACGACTTCTGGTTCCGCACCCCAAGAGTTGCGAATCTTTCCAAAAGCTTGAATGATAGTATCAGGATCCTTGATATCGACTTTGACGAACAAGTTGTTTTCGTCATCTGGTTGTTTCCTTGAACGTGAGGCTGAGGCTACACGATAGCCTTTGTCAAGGAATTTGGTCACTGTTGCTGAACCGATGCCTGGTCCTACGCCTATGATGAGGGCGATTGGTTTTGATGACATTGTTAGAAGAGCTGGGGCAGATGTTGATGGGGTTGAAGTACGATGTATTGATCGACGATGAAACATTGGGGTGGGCGGCGGTTGTTTTATGTGCTGTGAAGAGGCATTGAGCTTCCCGCAGTTGTGCAGCTAAATCTACGTCTTGGGGAAAATGGGCATGGTTCGGATGATGCGGTGAACCTTGGCTGCGTTTCTTGATCGTTTGTTTACAGCTTGTACTCATGAGTTGCTAAGCCGGAGGAGCTCTACGTCCGTTTGACTGGGGTCTCAGAGCTGCTTACGTACTTTCTTGAGCTACTCGGACGTTTCGCGTTTCCTGTGGTGTTACGGCCTACCTACGTCTTGAAAAGCACAGTTGGTAATGAAGCTCCATCGCAATGCAATAGAAGAGGACCACTTACTGCTATTGCTTAGCATACATAAGCAGACCTCAAGTAAAAGTGGGCCTGAATCCTTCGGCTTGGCGGCAGCTTTAGTAAGTGAACTTGACCATCTATGCAGGTCCAAGGCTTAGGATGCGTGGTGGCCTCGGACCGTCGCGTTTCTTGTGAGCACTGCGTTTGTGGCTGAATGTTTCGTTTTCACCGAGATGTCTATGGGCCCACAAACGTGATTGGAAGCTTGGAAGGTCTTGTCCAGCGAGTACGCTGCTAATACATTGCTACCATCCTATCCATAAAGTAAACTTCAGCTCCGGATATCAGACAAATACAAACGAGTTCACTCATAGGTCGACACCCGCAGAAAGGTCTCGACCAATACCCTCTCGCCAGATGCGGAAAAGTGCTCGGGCCAATTTCTTACTCGTCAGGGTAGATGTCGAATTGAGTGGCACGCTGGGTGAGGTATCTGAAAGATGCGGCTTGGGAGCCGCGGTAGAAATGGTTTCGATACCGGCCAAATCTGGCGAAATCGTTAGCTGATCTCTCATAGAGCGACAATGATTCTATCCTGACTTACTGGTCTTGGCCCTGGAAGCTCATGCCAATGAGAATGTTGCCAGTATTTTGACGGGGATTCAGTGTGACAGCGGCCCAAACGCCCTGAACGTTGCTGCCCTGGGTGTCGTCTACTTGTTGAAGCTGGCAAGCTCTCCACGCGGATTGTATTAATGGTACTCGCAAGCGGTTCGCGAAGCACTGAACGTGAATGCCAGGAACGTCAATGCTCTCATCAGAATCAATGTCGAACTGATATGAGCATCCAACGCTGGCTACGCCACATCCAATATAGATATTGCTGATGTGCCAAATGGTATCCTGTTGCAGGCCTGGGTCAGGAAATGGTCCCGGAATAGTCGGTGGAGCATGAGCTGGGTTAGGAGACTGGCGAGCGATCAGGTTGTTGTCTGCTTCATCGAGCTCAGCGACATTTTCTTTTGGTGTTGCATTGACCGCCGCTAGGAAGCAGAGCGCAGCAGCGCCCAGTCTGACAAACATATTTGCTGAAAGTGAGATAAGCGAGTGACGGTGTGTTGTACCAAAGGAGAATCAAGGTCGTGCTAGGAGTTGAGTCATCTTATACGCGTTGGTACCTCTCGCCGCATGATTTGTGCCTGACTCCCGTTCGCACAACTCACTCCCACCCTAGGCTATAGAACAGGACCAGCCTGTGCAGTTCCTGTGACAGATGACAATCAAGGTCTTCCTCGCAAGGCCTCGCAGAAGGTTCTGCGGCTACCCTATGAGGAACTTTGGTTAGATCTGGCTTGCTCTCCGTGGTCTGTGTTGTCGATATGGTCGTAGGAGTCCAGAACAACACATGGGCACAGGGGTCGAACCCGTATTGCAAGGCTTCAAATTATCTTGGCGACAAAGCATGGTAGAGGTTATTTAACATCGATCGCCAGCGGAAGGAAGTGCGAGTACAGACCTCATGGCGCATTCAAGATGTTGACAAACGAGATGCTGTCGCCGCGGCTGCAACTCAGCTGAGAGGGTCTCTGTTTGGCGCTTCTGGTGCGATGATTTCGTGGCACTGGCGGGCAGGGGAAATCTTCACAGGAGTTTAGGTTTTCCTCTTCATCCAGCATCTGAGAGAGTTGGCCGAGGCTGGAGATTGCGACAGAGTTATTGGAGTCTAATATCCATGTAAATCAAAAGTAAATCACCTCAAAGTACTTGCCCTGAGCCTGTCTTTTAACAGACTGAACGGATGTGCGAGCGCGAGAGACCGTCGCATGATCAAGAACGGCGCGACTCTCACGAGTAGGGCCATAGCCGAGGGCTTTCGAGAGCGGACGAGTTGAGAGGCAAAACCAGCAGAGGGTGGTGAAATACTTCAAACATGGCAGCAGTACTATGGAGCGTGCTGCATCTGCTCAGGGGCAGACCAGCTGCGCCGCCATCTCATGCAGACATGCAAGACGTGATTCGGTCTCCTCGTTGCCAATGGTACGCAATGTGCGATACAGGATGGTGGCATACCACGTAACGTGTGACCATTTGGTCGCCAATGGTCGCATCCAAGATCGTTCCGAGAGTACAGCAATAGTGCGAAGTGTTCAATTGGGGTGTGAGCCTGTAGTGACCTCGCCGGCGTGACGAGTAGGAGTTGTGTGGTGTTGGTGTGTATTGTAAGGGCATTAAGGAAAAAAGTATCGAAGCTCTCAGGCAAGAACTTTTGATGCCTTGCGCACAGACGGCCCCACGCTGCCAAGCTTTTCGGATCTGAAATTCGCAAATGGGCAAGAACGACGACGTCTGCTTTCTGACCAGGCGAGCGCTCATCTTCAACTCCTCCGACAACACCACACACCCAGCGAACCGCCATCATGTCGGAATCTCAGGTGACCCTGCGCACGCGCAAGTTCATTCGCAACCCACTGCTCGGCCGCAAGCAGATGGTCGTGTGCGTATCACCACCGAGCCTCGATTTCGCCATCCACCGCGCATCGAGCACCACCACTCCCGATCGAATACCATACTAATGACCATCTGCAGTGACGTCCTCCACCCAAACCGCGCCAACGTGTCCAAGGACGAGCTCCGCGAGAAGCTCGCCGGTCTCTACAAGACCAACAAGGACCAAGTCTCCGTCTTCGGCTTCCGCACCGCACCCAGTTCGGTGGCGGTAAGAGCACTGGTTTCGCTCTCCTGTACGACTCCCCAGAGGCCATCAAGAAGTTCGAGCCACACTACAGACTGGTCCGCTACGGCCAGGCCAACAAGATTGAGAAGGCTAGCAGACAACAGCGTAAGTCATACCATGGTATCCCGGGGAGGAAATTTATACAAAAACGTCTTGATACTACGGACGTGGGCCATACCGGAACGCGTGCTGACATGGATCGCGATCATAGGCAAGCAACGCAAGAACCGCAGCAAGGAGTTCCGTGGTACTGCCAAGACCAAGGGCCCAGGAAAGGACAAGAAGAAATAAACGATTCGCATCTGCATTACGACACGAAAAGGCAGGGTTGGGGCAATGGAAATGGCTGTGCTTCGGGTACTACCTGCTGCTGCATGGTGCGGCACTCTTTCTGGCGGCATGTTCTGGTGTTAAAAAAGCACTGGCTTGGCGTACATGCTGAGGATGTAGTAACAGCAACCAATGAAAGATTCTGTCACCCAACTCCATTCTGAATCTATCAATCTCAAAACCCGCGAAGGAGCTCCCATCCCTCATTGACCATTTCTCTGTGTACCACGCGTATTCCGTTCCGATGGCCACCCATCGCAAAACAAATTGGTGCAAAAGCCAAAGGGCATTTTAACGCCTTCTCGACCTTCATCCATAGTTCACGTCCCACTCGACCATAGTGCATCACTCTGCGCCTTCAATTCGAAGCCTCTCCGGCCGGATTCCCAAAGACACAAGCGTCTCCAGCTGCTCCATTTCGGGTCCGTACTTATTAGTCTCAATCTTCACCTGGCGCAGCGATGCCGCAACATGTGGTCCGACAGCAACAAGCCACTCCTGCAACTGCCGTAATTCTCGAACCCATTTTGATCCCTTCCAATCGAAATGCATCCCTAGTCTACCGCAGTACATCGGGATCGTATCAGCCCGAACCTGTTTGCTTACCCTCGTCAGCGGTGGCGGCAGAAGTGCGCGACGAGTGTTTGATTCATCTGTGCTGACGAAACTGTCTGGATAGACCCAGCTATGAGAAGTTAGCAAAGACTCGAGGCTGAATTGCCGACTTATCTACATTTGATCGGGTGCCGTGTATCGAGCTCCTCGTTTGCAGGACTCGATGTGAGTAGGCGCGTAGTCGCCTATAAACATTTTACCGCAGCCTAGGCAAGGCTTGTCTTCGAGACAACCGCTGAGAGTGTAAATTTCATTGCGCAATTCCGCTGGTAGACTGAGGAAAGAGGTGCGCTCAGGGTTGTCTGATGCCATACTAACGAATCTGCTGAATGGATTGGGAGTAAGTGTTGTTGTTCATGGTAGAAGAGCCTGGAAAGGTCGAGTCCTGAATTCGCAAGTGAAGCACGTGCCAATTCGTCACTTCACTTGGCTACCATCCCCGAACCCTCTTTTCAACCATCATCTAATTGCAACCTCACGAACATCGCAAATATTCTTTCCTAGCCCAATGCATAGTCAGTGTTTCATTCCAAGCCCCTTTCAATCCGCAGAACACCCATCCTGCCCGAACAAATGCCCCTACTGATCCTCACTTCCCCCATGATGTTGCGAAGGACTTTCATGTGATCAGGAAAGCATCCAACAAAGCTCCGCGCTCAACCCGTTCCACCCTCCCCGTTTCCTTTGCCGTCATTTTCAACCCTCAATGGACTCTCCCTCCTCGTCCAAGACTTCCGCTTCCTCGCACTCTGGCCAGTCAGCCCAGCCAGTCGGAAAGCCCTAGCGATGTCCACACCGCCGCCCTTCGAAGGTGTCCAAGGCAGGATTTGGCCCGTATCCAGTCCAATGACGGCACTACTTGGTCGAAGCCAGTACTCATATCCTCTTGCGGCTTCGTCTTGGAGTCGTCGAGCTGTTGTCGGAGATGGTGGTGGCCAGGCCATGGTTTGTGGGTGCTGAAAGCTTGGTTGAACTGGGTTTGGCAGGTTGATCGATGATGTTGGTGTTCGATGTTGATCCGGAAGGGCAAGTCCTGCATGTGAAGACCACGATGGAGCATTAAATATATCGTTGCCATCATCCAAGACATTGCGCGACAGATGGTCGAAGCTCTGATATGTCTGAGTAGGAATCCACACGGCGCAACACAAGTTCAGTCTCCCTGAGACGCAGTGATTCTTGCACCAGGCGAGGAGGGGCTTGAGAAATATGATCTTCATTCCTACAATGAGAAGCTGATAATAATGCCTTACCAGACAATGACGATAGCCTACCCTTTTCGAAAATCCCATGCTTGCCAGTCATGGCTGTACAAACGCCGACCTGCGATTAGCAGGCTTCCTAAACGCCCATCAGAAAGTAAAGTCGTAAATCCATATTCACATCCTGCGATCCCCCCACCGAGCCAGGTGATGGCTTCGAAATGCTGCAATGATACCGCCCTATGGCCGTGGTGCAGCAGAAGCCAACCAGAAGCCGTGTCACACCCCTCTGGCATCGTCCTCATGTGAACGCCGTTGTCCAGGCGTACGCTTCCCATGCGCTAGAATTGCAGCCCAAGCTCAAGTCCCCTCCTGGGGACTCTCAATCGGGGTACCATCGACGAACAGTCGCTCAAGTCCCCAGATACACTTCGAAAGGTAATGATGTTCTTCATCCGAGATCTCCAGGCGCTCCTATTCACCTGTCTCATCGAGACCTACCTGAACGCCTTCCTCTTCATTCGTCGTGTTGCTTTCTTCCCACCCATATGCATCGTTCATAATTTCATCCTGTTGTGCTATCATCTTCTGTGTGTTTGACGACTCCGCTTCGTCAATGAAATCGTCTGTTTGTGTCAAAGTTTTGTAGGTCGGTCTCTCGCCGTAAGCTGGGTCTTGGTATGGTGTAATGCCGCCTGGGCTGCTGCTGTTCGAACGTAATGCTGATGCTGAAGCGTAGACATCGTCAGTATCTGGAGGCGGGGCAAAGGACCACACCTAGGAACGTGTTAGTATTATGCTTGAACACAACTTTGGGCAGTCAACTCACCTCCATGACTGTCTTGCCGCCGCGGCTAGCGAGAACGACAGCCTTTTCTTCCTCGAATACTACCCTCCACACGGCTTCCGCAGGACTGCCGAGTTCGCGAACCAGACATCCGCGTTGCAAGTCCCACACTTTCACCCTTCCATCTGAGCCGCCAGATACTATCCTGCTGTCGTCAAATTGCAGACTAGTGACGCTATTATCGTGAGCAGCCAGACGATGAACTGCTTGATTCGTCTGCAAACTCCACACTCTCACGCTACCGTCGCTGCCTCCAGTGACCAGCGTATCGCCGCGAAGTTGTAGCTGTCCGACCAGCGAGGTATGGCCCTGCAGCTGTGCTAAGCATCGGCCGTCTCGAGGATCCCAAACTCGGACACTGGTGTCCAGAGATCCAGTCGCAATGCGGCGGCCATCAAAGGCAACTGCATAGATTTGACTAAAGTGACCTTGCAGTGTGCGGAGACAGCGGCCTTCACTGATCGACCATATCCTTGCGGTGGTATCGTAAGAACCTGAAACGACCAGATCACCGTGAATCTCCAGGCATCTTACTGAGGCCTGGTGACCAACTAGTACATGTCGGCAGATACCTTTTCGAATGTCCCAGACGCGCAAAGTAGTGTCTCTCGATCCCGAGATGGCAACGTTGGGGCCACTCATCTTGAGACACCGCACAGTACTCGTGTGTCCACGAAGCATGTGCTGCGCATTGCCCGTCGTCAAGTCCCAGACACGAACATCGCGATCGCAGCCACCAGAAACAAGTGTGTCGCCGTAAGGGACCATAGCCCACACGCCCATCACATGTCCCTGTAAGCATCGCAAATGTCGACCATCTGTGTCGAAAACATGGATCTTGGCATTGTCAAGTGCGACAATGATGTAATTTGGTGTCAAATGCAGCGAGGTAACCACACCCTGGTCTGGTGTAATCTGTCTCGTGTCGCAATGGCCGCCATGCCGCCAAGCAGTTTCGACCTGATACCGCTGTTTGAAGTGGCTGCGATAGCTGATAGCCTGAGGTCGTCGCTTGCTGGAATTGGCCATTGCACGTGCCGACAGGGTAGGAGGGAGTACAGATGGAGTGGTGTTGAGACTTGTCCTCCTCGTAAGATCAGGTGCGCTCGAAGAAAGACCTGGCAAAGTAGGATTATGCGCTTGAGCAAATGCCGAGTAGCCGTATGGATGGTTGATTCGCTGTTCGGCATTCAAGGCTGCAGCATTCGGTATAGGACGAGGGGAAGATCCAGGCGGGTCATCCGACATGCGTCTGTATGCGTGCCGTTCGCATAAGCTCTTCCACGCCATATCGTCGCTCACCAATTCTCGCCATCGTCTGCTAACTTGGGAGCTCCGCGCTAATGTTCGAGCATCCTCAATGAAGGTCAATATTCGCAGACACAATTCATTAGGCAGTACCGAGAACGGATCTCGCTTCAGCCTCGGGCCCACAAAGCTGGCGACAAATCCCAGCAGCTTTCCATCGCACATGTTCAGCAGTTCTGCGAGCATGCGTTGTCTTTCGTCATTGTCCATGTCCGCAAATGCAGCACGCATATGTCGGTAGCCGAACCCATAGCTTCGAGAACTCGCGCTGGCATGTGCGGAGTTGTGATCAGGCTCTGGCTCATCCAAGTCAATGTCTCCAATGTCTTCATGAGGGTCTGCAGTGCTCCAGTCTGGTGCACGGTGCATGGGTGTCGGACTGGGTGCTGGAGTGGGCGGGCTCGCTGGCGCAGAAGGTAGAGTGTTTCCGGGTATGACGTTTGGATTGGTGGGTATGGGTATAGGCATGGTCGGTACGCGGTCTACAGATGTGGTGGGCGAGTTGAGTGGTCGCGGTCGTATGGCCTGCTTGCCATTGCGGGAGCCATAGAAGCGATTATTGTTGGATTGCGACGACATGCGGGCGAGGGGTGAAGTAGAGTGATGGTCATCTTCGGTGGTGGAAGTGTAGTCCAGCATGTTCGAGGATGGTCTGCGCGTAGAAGTCCAGTCTTCGCGATGGTCCATTACGCGGTTGTATATGTGAATGCCGTCAAGACGGGCACTGGATATCTAAATGTTCAATTGCTCCGCCAAGTCTGCTCTTTTGGACCAGGCGTATATTCTCGAATCTCAATTACTACTGTCTCCTGTCCACGCGAGGTTGCCGAGCTATCTAGGCGTCTCGCGCGTGCAGCGTAGCGTTGGTGCGGTGTTGAGCGATGTAGACTCATACAAGTCCTACAAGTACTGCCATCCAGTCAGTATCGACATACTCGTCTGCAGTTGCCCTGTTTCTGGACGAAACTCACGAATATATGGGTGTCAAGAAGAGTATTGGGCTCGCATATCATGTCGATGTCCTGAGGCCCATATGGTCTTCTTTTGCTTCTTTCTTGGCTCTGGCGGCGTCCAGTTCACTCAATCGCGGTCGTCACCACTCTCCCATACACTATTAGCGCATTCTGCCCCGCGACCAGAGTGTTGCTGTATGTTTCAGCGTGTTGATATGGTGCTACCCGTCGCGCAGATTTGCAGTCGTACACACCGACCAGACACTGCACTGCACGATGCGCACGGGATCTGCCAAAAGCGCAGGGAAGGCGGTGTTGCTGACTCGTAGCTGCTGCTCTTTGTGCCTGACCTAATCGCAAGCGGTTGAGGTGTCCGGAGGCAAGCTGTATTGGCGCAGAATACACACTTTGAAGGTGATAATGCACTGTGAGAGGCGCTTCGCTCTTCTCCAACCGCTTCGCAGACGTTGTACCGCCGCAAGGTTGCTCTTCGGGTCCTGATCGGCGAAAGTGCTTCTCCACGCCTCCACTGAGCCCACCAAGAGTTCACGCTTAACAATCCACGTCCTCCGTGGCGAAGAACACTCGCGAAGTGTTTAATGAGGAGACAAAGTGAAGGTCAGCAGAATACTGTGCTCATAAGCTTTCTCAATAGAGGCGCGGCCCTGCATCGAGAAACACTACGCTGCCGTCCGTAGCTGAATCGCGCAATCTAGTGTGCGAATCGGCGCTTACATTACTCACAGAAGCTGCTGTATTGAGCTAGCTAGCACATTGCTTTCAGCGGCAGCAAAATAACGTCGACAGCAGACGATAGCTACAAAAGATTGGCTCAGCCTCTCGTGTTAATAAACAAATGCCACACCGCCTCATATCACGCGGACATGTCTCTGTTTCCTCGGGAGTTTGGGTATTGGTTGAACCGGACTTCGACAGCAGCGGCTCAAAACACGAAGCGGACTTCAAAGTTCGAGAGATTGAACCGCACGCTGCTTCTCTTCGCAGCCCAGCAAGCCCGAAACCATTGATGAAGAACAATAAATGCAATGGTAGAGCTCGAGTTCAGATAATCAGACCTCACTATCACAACTCTCGGATCTCCTCTGGCGAAAATTGGACTCCAGACACATATTCTGAAAGCACCGAGCCAAGGCTAGAACCATACTGCCCTTTGTTGCTCGGCCAATGAGTAGCTAGCAATCGATGGCTTCAGCATGCTCTCAAGGCACAGGCACGAGAAAATATAAGTGCCTTTTCAAATGCGCGAAGTTTTGCTTCACAAGGTTCCAGGCTGTCCTCGGCCTTGAGCCGAATCACATGCAGACCACTGTCACATGCAGCTTCCCGGCCGCACAACACAAAAGAACGACTGATCATGCATCTTAACCTGCTTCCTAATATCAACCAATACTGCGCAAAGTGCAGTTCACGATTCTTTTGGGTCGCGAACAACCCCATCTATGACTTGGCGATGTACCTAGCCTAGGAGGGGATGTCTATTGTCGGTGGAATCGAATCATGACCGCGCTCTAGTCAACAGGTCCGAATAGGATATTCTCCATACGACAAGCTGTACGATTTGAGATCGACATCGTGCGCCTAAGAAGGCATTTGTCTTCCAACGGAGGAGAGGTACATTCTCATAGATTTCTCCTTCATCCTACCACAATAGTCAATATATGGAATCGACGCAGTATTGCTTCATAGCTTAGCAGCAGGGGGTAAGTAATGGTCGCGTAAACGCTTACCTCTCGACCTTGGTATTCCTTACGCTCAGAGATATCAGTGAGATAAAGAAATGGCAAGACTTCCACGGTTTGTCTTTGAACACTTTCTGAATTGCATGCTACCGTTTTTCGCATTAGATCTGTAATCGCCTGGAACGCCATGCTCTAACCCTTCCTTGAACGCCCGCCTCTCGAAGTTCGAGTCTCTAATGGCCACCCGTAGTCGGCAGTCCAAGATACACCTTAAAGGAGTCATAAATCAACCACTGGAATGCAGTGAGCGTACCAATCATCGCAATCCTGACCGGCAACCCGTTCCACAACCCAGAAAATCCAATCTGCTTGTATATTCTGCCTGTAGCAGCCATAGCCCCCTCACCAGCCTTACGATCAGCATTCAGCTTACTGACCATAACATCAGCCGGGTGGGACACAACCGCACACCCAATTCCAGCAATATATCCTCCGAGGAAGGAGACGCCAGTTTGTTGCAAAGTATTATAACTCTCCTTCGGCTTCCCCAAAGTCTTATAAATCTGCGCAACAGCACTCTCGAAAGTCGCGAACTTCACCATCGTGTAAGGGATTTGTCTTCCCCAGAGCGGATACAATCCTTTATAAAGGCCTCCGAAACCTTCCTCTGCTACAACCTTACTCCATCCTTCTCTGAGAGTCTTGGCGTAGGGTGGGATTGTGGTTTGCATACGGACTTTTATAGCTTCGAAGGGACAGAGGAAGAGATCGGCGATGAATTCTGCTGAAGCGGAGGCTCCCAAGTATACGATGGTTTTCGGTGAGGAAGGGAAGAGTTTCTCGCCGTATTGGTATTTGAAGAATTCGTAGGCTCCGTATTTCCCGGCGCCTTGGAAACAGTAGCCGATGAAGGTTGGGGACCAGCCTGTGAAGACGCCTAGAACATGGACATATGAGTATGCTGATAGGTTTTGGGGAGTTGGAAACCATACCTCTCAAACCTTCACCTCTATAGATCTTCCCCCATGCTTGGAGGTTGCTCTTGTAGAGCTTGCTATCGACTTGTCTTCGACATTTCACGAGATCGAGAGGTGTGACTGAAGCATGGGTAGGTCCACAAGCGATGATACCGCCCAATGTGCATGCTGCGAAGTATGTGCCGCTGAAAAGCTCAATCTGGTTCTTGCCGCCTGTAGCAGCTTCTTTCTTTGCGGTCGCCATGTTCAAAAGTCGGGAGTGGAGATGCAGAGGCAGATAAACAGAGTGACAGTGTCGCGCGAGAGAAAGGACAAAGATGAGAGATATACCTGCCTTCTTTTGTTGATAAGAGCAAGCTAGTTCAGGAACACACGGCACACGCGGTGCTACGCAATTTTTGCTGTAGCCATTGAGGCTATCCGCTTGTTTCCGCTCTGGGTGGCCGTGAATTCGGCGCAAGAGGTTGGGGAGAGTGACGTCGGAGTTGCTCTGCAGGTGGTGATTGATATGATGCAGTTCTTGGTCAGCGCGGCTAAGCAAAACTCGGCACGCTGATGCGAAAGCTTGAGTCCCGCAATCGCAACAGAGTTCAAATCAACCATCACGCTAGGGTGTGGTTCACATGTGCAAGGCAGTTTAGGCCGACCTGATAAAAAGGCTTTCTCTCCCTCATTGAAGTGTCCGGTTCTGGCAGACATTCTGGTACGAAGAACATATGAGATTCTGGTCTCGGATGCTTCGAGATTCAATATACAATGCATGCACGCAAAAGGCCTTTTTCAGCCATAGCAGACAGATACACATTTCCCAGCGCCTCGCCTTCCTTCAAGCAAAGCCCGAGTAATCCATCCATCGATATCGCCTAAATCTAATGCTCAATGCTCCTTCTTTCTCTAAAGGGAGCTTCCACCTGGCTCCAATGTCTGTGCCGGGCTCTTTGGGACCTGGAGTTCTCTCTGTGGGTAGTAGTAGTTCTCCTCAGGAATTCGTCCTCGCAAGAATTGTGGCTCTGAACCACGGACGTAGATGTCCTCGAAAAGCACATCTGGTGTTGCATCTGGCTCTGCCATGGCCTCAGCAGCGGCAACCTCCTCATCGACGTGGCTTCGTGCCTGCTTGTCAATGCCCTTAAGCTCCTCCTCGGTGGTGACCTCCCATTCGATGAGCTTCTGCTTGAGGCCGGCAATTGGGTCGTTGGTAGATCGCATGCGCTGAATTTCCTCACGAGTTCTGTAGGTGGTACCTGGGTCGGACATGGAGTGGCCTCCGTATCTGTACGTGACGTATTCGTGGACGAGTGGGCCATTACCTTCTGCGCACCACTTCTTTCCGTGCTGGACAGCGGCCTTGACAGCGAGGACATCCATTCCGTTGATCTTGAGACCTGGAATATATTGACCGCGCTTGTAGTAGTCGGTCAAGGCAGCGGCACGGTTTGCGGCAGTACCCATACCGTACTTGTTGTTCTCGCAGCCGAAGATGACAGGCAGGTCCCACAGCTTGGCCATGTTGTATGCTTCCGCGATTTGACCTTGGTTGCTGGCACCGTCACCATAGAGCGCCAGTGTCACGTTCTTCTTGTCCTCGTACTTGTTGGCAAAGGCAATACCTGCACCAACTGGCACCTGAGCACCAACGATACCGTTTCCACCGTAGAAACCAGTCGAGAACATGTGCATGGAACCACCCTTTCCGTAGGCGATACCTTCTCTTCTGCCCAGCAGCTCACCAATGATCGATCTGACAGTGCCTCCGCGCATCATGGCGAAACCGTGGCATCGGTATGCGGTAATGAGATGATCCTGCTTGGTGATGGCGTGCTCAATACCAACTGCGACAGCTTCTTGACCGGTAGAAAGATGGCAGAAACCTC